>PVKM010033075.1:0-16133 GCA_004027735.1 Carollia perspicillata
TAACTAAGACAGGGCCAGTGGGGCTTCGGCTTGGGACTCGCGAGTAGGGGTGGTGTGTCAACTTCCAGGGCTTAGAATCAGGGGCTCTGGACTCAGACAGACCTGAGTGCAAATCTTGGCTCTACTGTGAGACTCAGCCAAGTTCTTAAAGCTTCGTTGTGCCTCCATTTCGGCATTTGTAGCATGGGAAAGCAGAAACCACCTCCTGGGGTTTGTAAATGGGGTAGCAACGTATGTTCCGTGCCTCACATGTCTGACACCAGCAAGAGCTCCTTGAAGGCCAGGGCTTGGTTTCATTTCTTGCTGAATCCTCAGAGCCTAGGACATGCCTTGCCCAGAGCAGCAGTCAGTAAATATGTATCAGATGGAACCGCGTAGTGCATGGTTCTTACTGTCATTATTCTTGCCCAGAGTAGTTTCTTGATAAACTTCAATCACCTTTTCTTATCCTGGACTGTTTGAGAAAACAGGACTGTTTACTCCTTAATTCAGTGAATCCATGGCACTCCTGTGCACACACGCACGCACACACGTTCACACCTGCTGTCCCTGGACTGCTGGGCTCCGTCTCTCCCTGTGTCTGTTCTCACCTGCAGGGGGAGAGGGAGAACCACAAGGCTGATTCCAAAGTCTTGCTTTCCTACCCAACCCCCAGTGCTCAAACTGCTCCCCTTCATACTGTATCTGAAATCCTGGCCACCTTCTTCTAATGTACTTTGTGCTGCCTAATAAGTTGGGGACGGTTAAAAAAAAATCTCACCATTACTTTTTCCTTCCAAAGGAGGGCTGTCCACTTATTTTTGTTTTGTCTGACTCGGAACTGACTGATGCAATTCCCTTCTGCTCTGACAAATAGGGACCCTCAGCAAAGGAGGAAACAGAGCCAAAGTGAAAAGAGAAAGGGGTCAGAGGCTTTCTGGAGATTTATGAAGTTCCCACTCAATTACAGGCTGCTGGACAGTTCTATTTTCTGTTCGGGCCTTGGGGTTGCAGCAAAACATCAAGACTCTGAGACGCACCTTCATCTGAGTCATTTGGGTGGAGTTGGTGTTTTTATCAGTGTTATCTTTCCGTTTCCCTCTCTTTCGGGCTGAGAGCTGTGAGCCCTGAGTGGGAATGCCCGCTTTCTTCCACCTTTGGGGTCTCGGACCCTGGGGTGGAATACAAAGAGATAATCCTTCAGTTCTCAAATCCCATTTTCACCCCCTTTCCTCCCCCTCCCTGAGTTTAGGGTTTTAATGCATTTTGAATTAGTGTTCATCTGGAGGGGAAAATGTGTAGGAAATTGATAGACCAGATTATAACACAACATAAATAACTCAACCCTGCAAATTAACAGAGGCCCACAAGCCTAGACCTGAAAGAATCAGACCACAGGCAAATAAGAATTTGGCTAGCAGCCCTGGCTGGTGTGGCTCAGTGTTTTGAGTGCAGGCCTGCAGACCAAATGGTCGCCAGTGGATTCCCAGTCAGGGCACATGCCTGGGTTGCGGGCCAGGGGGCCAGTAGGGGGCGCGCGAGAGGCAACCACACGTTGATGTTTCTCCCTCTTCCTCCCTTCCCCCTCTCTAAAAATAAATAAAATCTTTTATAAAAAAGAAAAAAAAAGAATTTAGCTAGTAATAGAAAGTAATAATAATAAATAAATAAGGCCAATGGTTTGCCAAAGACTGGATTGATGTGACCGAAACATAAATTGTAAAGCAAAATACTAACCCAGTTCCCGTAAATTATAGGACTGAAAAACAGATTCCGCCCTGGCTGGTGTAGCTCAGTGGATTGAGCATGAGCCTGTGAAGCAAAGGGTCGCAGGTTCAATTCCCAGTCAGGGCACATACCTGGGTTGTGGGCCAGGTCCCTAGTAGGGGGCACATGAGAGGAAACCACACATTGATGTTTCTCTCCCACTCTTTTGTCCTTCCCTTCCCCTCTCTCTAAAAATAAATAAATAAAATATTTTTTAAAAAACAGATTCCATTTACCTTTATCTTCTTTTTAATGACTTCACTGAACAGGGGTCTTCATTTACTAAATTGGTGGAAATGTTGGCTCTGTACAGATGAGTCATTTCTATCCTTTGCGGTTGGCCTCCCCGCGTTTGTCTCAGCTCAGGTCTAACTGGGCACAGTGCCCCACCCCCACCCCAAACAAGCAGGGAGGCCCGGTGGGTTGGTCTCCCTAGTGGAGCTCCAATGAGCTGAGGCAGGTGACAGGCCCTTTCAGTAGAAGGGATGGATGTACCTATGAAGTTGAAAGTAGCCATGCATGTCAAGATCAGCAAACTGACAAAGCAGGGCTCTTATGCTCTGAATAGTTGTGCTCCCCTCTGCCCCAAATTCATATGCCGAAACCTACTCTTCGGTACGATGGTATCAGGAGGTAAGGCCTTTGGGAAGTGATTTGATCACGAGGGTGGAGCCCTCGTGAGTAAGATTAGTGCCCTTATAAAAGAGACCCCAGAGGGCTCCCTCGCCCTTTCTGCCACGTGAAGACACAGTAAGGAGATTACCATCTATGAACTAGGAAGTGGGACATCACCAGACACTGAATCAGCTGGTGTTTTGATCTTGAACTTCCTAGCCTCCAGAACTGGGAGAAATAAATGTTGCTTAAGCCACCTAGTCTATGTATTTTTGTTATAGCAGCCCCGACAGACTGATACAGGGTCCCCATACATTCCAGGAACTAGATGGAGTCTTCCTGGGTATCGGGGCTAGAGTGTGGAGCAGGGAGTCACGGAGCTTGGGATGTTCTTCCCTAAACCCAAGAAGTGCGCTTCTGCCCGGGCTACGGGGAGCCACACGAAAAGCCTGCCCCGCCCACCAGTTCAGTGTCCACTGCTGTGCTCTGTCCCTGACACTGGCCCCCGCCTGGCCTCAGGCCCTCTCCCATTTCAGCCTTCCTGGCTTGTTCTACCTGGACTTGACAACCTGGCTCCATTTCTGCTTATGATTATCTTGGAATTCCCACAGTCTTAGCCACCAAGAATTACCCCCCACCCCAAGCACCAAAATCTACCTCAGTCTCTGCAGCTCCGTCCGATTCAGGTGCCTGGCACACCACAGCATGCCAGACTCCTGGTGGGGGTGGGGAGGGCACGGGTGGAAGAAGGAGTGGGAGCTACAGAATTAAAAAAGTGGGTCAAAGTGGACAAGGAGGAGCATAATTCGGATGAATATTGGAAAGAGAGTGAAAAATATACTCCTGTGGTGCGTGGCAGGAGTGGGCTGGATTCTTGAAAGGGCCAATGGTAGCGAGACTAGGACATTAAATTGATTTCCAAGACCCTTTGGCAAAAACAGAGACCCCTTGCTGTGAACCCCAATGGTGTAGCTTCAGTCTGAAGGTGTCACCTCTAAGGAATGACAGAAAGGAATGGTTATTTGAGCTGAGAAAAAATTATTCAAACTCCATGCAGTACACTAAAACTAACCCTCTCTCTCTCTTTCTCCCCCCACTCTCTGTCTTTGTTCCAAGAATGTCTTCTTTATTACTTCTGGAGCTCTTAATGCTTACAGCAATCACCTGGCTCTTTCTGGTCTGGGAGCCCCGTTTGTGGGCCTAGCTTCTATTTCATAACATCCTCCATTTCAGCTCTCCGTACTTGTCCGCAGAGGTGTATAGGAAACAACCAGATGTTTGAACCGAGCTATCAATATTTGCCTTCCTGCTTCGTCATGGGTCACAGGCTCTGACGCAGAAGCGATGCCGTGCAAGTCTTTACCTGGTTGCCCAGCCACTCAAGCCCCAGAAAGTGCACTGCATTAGTCATTCATGTCGGTCCAAACACAATGTCCCTGTGGAGTCGCTCCAGCTTTGCTTCATCTTCCTCCGCAAATCCAGCCTCAGGAAATTTCCTGTCCAGCTTGAGAAAAAAATTAATGACAACCTGAATGGGGACACGGAGGGCATATTTATCAAAATTTCAGATGATACAAAATCAATTAGGGACTCACTAAACAGAGTAAAAGAGTAAGGTTCCAAGCGACCTTGATAGGTTGGAACAAGGAACTGAGTTTGGCATGATAAGTTTACTAGTGGGAAATGTAAAGTCCCACCCTTAGGCTCAGAAGAACAGAAAGCACAGCCGTATAACTTCCAAATTTGGAAGATGGACCTAAAAGAGCTATATGTTGATTGCAAGCTCAATATGAGTCAAGGGTGTAACGTGACTCTCAGAAAACCTAAGGCAAAATTTAGGCTGCATGGTTGGAAACAGAGCACAAAAGAAGGAGGTGAGGGAGGTGATGATCCTGTTCTTCTCGGCACTGCTGGATCACGCCAATGTGTCGTGTTTCCTCCTGACAACGCTCCAGGATGAGCGCTGACAAACTCTCGTGCATCAGAGGGGTGGCAACAGGAAGACGGAGAATCTGGGAATAACAAGGGAGGATCATGAAAGAAGTAAGGGAGTTAACCCCAAGGAGGAAAAAAGATTTAAGGGGACATGAAAGCTGTTTTCAAGTACTTCAAGGGCTATCCTATGCAAAAGGGATAAAGTGCCCCTCCCCCCACCACCAACTCTAGAGGACAAAGGTAGGTCCAAGAGAATAAGTTACGGGGAGCTAAATTTCAATCCAGCCTTTCTTCTCCAACAGTGAGACCTGTGCAAACATGGCATGTTCTGCCAGGTGAGGTAATGAGATCCCTGTTACTAGACGGGTCCAGACAAAAGCTAGAGGGAGCACATATGAGAGATGCTGCTGAGAGGAGTCTGGTATTCATCATAGGGTTAGATCAGGTGACCTTTAAGGGTTCTCTCAGAATAATTCTGGAGAATAATTTATTATACTACCCCCTGCATGAAAATGTCTAATTCCCTTGGATTAGAATTTTGGAAATATTTCCTATTTCTTTCTAGAATTTTGGAAATATTTCCTAGTTCTTTCTAGGCTCAGTTTTAAAATTTCAGATAAAGCCCTGGCCGATGTGGCTCAGTGGATTGAGTGCTGGCCTGTGGACCAAAGGGTCACAGGTTCGATTCCCAGTCAGGGCACAAGCCTGGGTTGCCAGTCAGGCCCCCAGTAGGGGGCACATGAGAGGCAACCACACACTGATGTTTCCCTCTCTTTCTCCCTCCTTTCTCCTCTCTCTAAAAATAAATAAATAAAATCTTTAAAAAATATGAAATTTCAAATAAAGACCACAAGCTCTGGAGACAACTCTCTGGGTTCAACCCTGGCTGTCACTTATTAGCTGTGTGACCTTGGGCAAGTTTTTTAACCTCTCTGGGCCTTAATTTCCTCATCCATGAAATGGTAATTATAGTATCTACTCATAGGGATGCTATGAAGATGAAGTAAATTAGTATTTGAAAAGCATCCAGAACAGTGCCAGCGTATTGTAAATGTTTGATAAATTTAAAATAATGTGAAATGGCTGAAAATAAAGAGTGGAAATAGTCTCAAATTTAACAAATGGTTCAAGAATGTCTTCCTCCTTTATCAACTCATCACGTACAGCTCTGGCTATAAAATAGCCAAGAGCCCAGAGGTGACCCCTCCCTCCCCAATCCTCCTACCCCCCACCCCGAAAAAGAAGGCAAAAATCACACAGGCTCCCTAAGCTCTCAGGAGGGAAGAAAAAGCTTCCTGCTATTGGCTTACAGTAACCTCTGAAAAGACCTGTGTGTTTAATGACACCAGCTTATCCTTACCTCCCCCACCCCTCCACTCTCTTCTTGGGGTTGCTAGGAGGCCAGGGGTATGGTGCATTGTAATAAAGCAGCTTGTGTAGAGGGAGTGGGCAGAGCATGTTAGATATACAGGACCTGTCAGCGGGAGCTTAATATCCTCTTACTGGAATAACTATTGTCCCAGCTTCTCAACAAATACCCACCATCATTAATAAAAGGACTAATAAAAGCATTTATTGAACTCGGGCAATGGCCTCGCTTTTTCTAGCTCCAGGGCCTTGGCAGAGGCAGCTGTCGAGGGTGAGGGCTGGAAAAGTGAGACTTCCACTGCAACGAAGAGGTCGGCCTGTGCCCCAGCCCCCACTCCGCACCCTTCCTGAGGGCCGGGCCGTGAGAGAAGGGGCAGTCTCGGGCATCAAGACAACGCATCATTAAGGCAACAGACTGCTGCATTATTTTTAATAGTAAATATGGGGTGGTGATGCTTTAAAATTTCTCTATGACTTTTCTTTCAAGAAGTTTAAAGCACCTCATCTTACATGATTTTTACCCCCTTTTTACTGAGGGGAAAATAAAGGCAGGGGGGGATTTAGGGGCTCACTCAGCCATGCAATGTGTGGCATCCTTGCCAAAATTAAGACTAGAATCCAACATTCTGGACTCCCAAGTTCCGGACCATTTTGAAATTAAAAATTAGCAAGACTCTATCTATCGTGTCCGGCCTCCAATGGGGTGATCAGTGAAGGCTGTGATCATCATCATTGTTTTTCTAAATTATTATTGTTGTTATTATAATAACTAGTGGGTAGAGTAGAGTGGGCGGTGAATACTAGATAATTACTGAGACCCCAGAATTAAAGTGTTGAGTCTTTACTTTTCCACAGCTGCTCAAAGGTGAAAAAGAAAGCTGGTCTCCAGAAAGCCCTGGGAAGAGCCCTAATCTTTAGATAGAGTAAGTCCAGGAGGGGAAGGCAATAATAAAAAAGTCCAGGTTCAAAGGCCTAGGAAGCTAGCCTTGGACATCTGGGGATTCTTGACTGTGAATGGCACAGATGCACAGGAGTCTGAGAAGGCGCAGTCATCCCAACCAGGTTCAAATGCTGGCCCTGCCACTCCTGTGCTGTGTGTACTTGGGAAATTTACCTAACCTTTCTGAACTTTAGGCTCCTCATCTGTGAAATGGGGGAAATATTTATCCTACCCCCTAGGGCTATTACAAGGGAGGATTAGAGGATAGGCTGTGACAACTGAAAACAATGCGGGCTCGTTCTGCCTCTGAGCCTAGAGCTGTGCCAGCGAGTTTGCGTGAGTCTCCTGACATCAGCATGACTTTAGGAGGCAGAGGAGTCTTCTTCTCAGGATTACCCGGTTCAGTGGAGAGTAACTTTGGCCTCAGTTTCCCTGGTATTTAAGACAAGGCAACAAAACCTCTGCATTCAGCTCCTCCCTGCCCCTGAGGGTTGTCAGATAGATGGAGGAGATACCATCCTGGGAGGAAAGGTGGGTGTTAATAACAGCCCCCTGGATCTCTATTATTATTGTCATTATTCTGGCTCTGTCCAGTAAGCAGCAGGGACCCAGGTGACTCACTGTCTGCTCGCTGCAGCCCAGGTCCACCTGTCAGGACTTGCCTGCCTGCCAGAATTCTTTCACAGAAGAGGCCTCCACCTCCTTCCCAACTCTGGAATGCAGTGCAGAGTCCTCTGTCGCTGGATGGGAAGGGGGCATGAGGGGAATGTTCGGGAACAGAGTGCCCAGCTCAGAGGGGCTGGGACTCCTGCACCAGTGGTCTCAGCCCTGCCTCACATCAGCAGCTACGCGGGAGCCTAGAGCATGGGGGTGGTGGGAGCTGAGGCCCCTGGAGATTGTGAGGTTGGGACCGTCCTCTTCTAGAGAGATATTTTGATTCCTCCAGAGTAGTCCTGGGGACAGCAGGGACCAGGGAGAGAGCAGCTCTGGGCATCAGAGGCCTGGCACAAGAAGCCACCTAGAAGCTGGGTGGCATCAGAGGATGGTTCTTAAACTCGGTAACCCAAATACCAGGGTCCTAAAATTTCAACAACTGCTGGGGGTAGGGAAAAGGAACTGAGGTGCTTCTGACAGCACCCCCCTGCCTTACAAGCAACCCCCCACCGCCTTACAAGCACTCTATAAATGTGATCTGAACAGCTGTGACTCACCCGCACACACCCCTGCAGTTCTGTGGTGAGGACACAGCTAATCATAGCTGGTGTTTGGGGAGGAAGAGAGATTTTGCCACAAGCTTCATGACAGACGGTCTCCCTCCTTCTTCAGGGTGGCAAAGTGGGTATGACTGGCCTGAGTTTTGCAAGGGGTTGTTTCTGCCTCCCCGAGGATTGGGTCTGCCTGGGAGAGGAACACTCACCCCAGGAAGGGCCATTAGGGTCAATATTAGTTCACTGCTTTCTAATCAGAGGTCACACCAGGAGGACTGGAGCTGGAATCCCCGAGATCTATCACTGATGCCTCGTTTTAATCAGAGCTGAAAGGGACACAATGACAAGACATCTGGTTGTATCCTTCACTCTAGATGAGGAAACTGTGGTCTAGAAAGGCTGAAGTGACTTCTCCAAAGTCAGACAGGCAGATGCCGCAGCCCCGACTCCAGATCCAGTGCTCTTTCTATGGGCCCTTCTAGGTCCATTTCGAGTGCCCAACAAACAACAACACCAGCAACCATTCACTGAGCATCTAATATATGCCAGTTAGTAGTTTAGGTGGTGTGTGTACATCACATCAGGCTGGGAATGCAGATGAGGGGTTCAAGCATCAGAGAGGTGGTTTATTTAGACAAATTGTATGTTCTCCTCCAGATCCAAGGCACAATGATCCAGCCATTCAGGCTGCATTGCTTTATCCATTGATCAAGCACTCTCTACATGACAGCTCTTCCCTGGGTCCTGTGAATCCAGAGATAAAATAGGGCAGGGTCCCTGGTAGTGCACTAGCATCAGCAATTTACTAGAGTTACAGACAAGGGGTCAGGAACACAGGAAAAGGTGTCCTGGGGAAACAAAGAAGGCTTCCAGATATATTGAAGCAGGGTTTGAAAGGGCGAGTAAGAGTTTGCCAGGTGGGGCTATGGATGGGGGAGATGAAGTGCAGGCAGAGAAAATAGCGTGTGGAGGAGCTGTAGAGTGAAAGTGCTGGCTGTTTGGGAACGACCACTGGACACAGAGGGTGGAGGGATGGAGGAGCAGGCGGGAAATGACACTGCGGTGGGGGTCAGGACAGCCTGAGGGAGGCCTGAATGCACTCTAAGGAGGGCACCATTCCAGAGTTTTCGTTCTGGATGTCTACTTTGGAAGGACTCTGAGATTCTCACTGCTAGCTTACGTGCATGTGCTCCGCTTCTGATTTGGCCTCCCCCCATACACACACACTCCCTGCTGGCCTGGGCACCTGTGAATGTGTTTGTCCACCTGGAGTGCTAATGAGGGCCCCCTGGGAGTCTGACACCAACCACCAGCTGTGGTCTCAACCTCAGCGCTGCCTCTGCACAGGACTTTTTTGGTGCTCCTCTGGTGTCCCCCCTCATTACGGGGTGTTAGTGGAGTTTTTACCCCATGGCATTCCGCTCGGCCAAGCTTTGTCAGATGGCCCATTCAGCGGGGCACGTGTGGAAGCCCCAGCTGGACCGTGGAGCCACAACAGACCCTTCCCTGTCCCTGTTCTAAGCCCAGCGCTTGGCCCACCTCAGACCAAGCTCTGCCCCCATCAGAACTATCCAACCCCCAACTTCTACCCTGGGGTGTTTTCAACCCTCCTTTTAGAACAACATGCCTTCCCCTGCTTTCTCTCTGGCTCGCTTTTCAGCCCACCCTGCTCTGGGTACCTGGAACACACTGGCGTTCTTTGTTCTAACATTGAATAAAGGAGACTGTCACCCCCACGTATATTTTCATTTTCAAACTCAAGATAATTATCCCCAAAGATGCTTCCGGAAAGAGAAGACAGAAGATGAATGTTGGAGCTGACAGGCTTGATCCCTGGCTGCGTGACCTTTGGCAAATCGCTTCAGCTCTCCGAGCTCCAGCTTCCTCATCTGTAAAATGGGGACACCAGTCCTCACTGTGCAGGGATTAAAAGAGACGGCACACAGGATGCCAGTCAAGGAAGGGCTGAGCTCAGCCGACCGGACCAAGCAGGAAGGGACACATTCCTTCGCTTCCTCTTAGAATGAGTGCCTTTGGCTTCTAGGACCTAAAATAAATAAATAAGTAAACAAAGCAAAACAAAGTGCATTCATTCAGGGCTTCAAGTTTACTGCAAGTGACTCAGTAGTGAAATGGGATGGCGCCCACCTTCCAAAAGGCTCCCCGGGGCTCTGCCATGAAAGGAAGATGTGTCCTTCCTGTCCCAAAGGGAATGAGGGCCCGAGCCAAAGCCATCCTCCAAAGCCAGCAGACAGGTGGCTCTCGGGCTGACCTCTGCCAGGCCCAGTAAGCCCGAAGTTTCATTGTTCCACCCGGGCTGCAGAGCTGGTTGGGGGAGTTGGCTTAGAGAAGGATATTTTGTATTTGGCTTTTGGAATGACTAATGAATGAGCTGTCTCCACTGCAGGAGAATTATGCCACTTAAGCAAAACCTAGCTGGGCTGGTCGGCTCAGAGATAGCTAATAGGAAATGCCTGTCAGAACACTGACGCTTCAAAGCCAAATATATTCTCACTGTGTTCTCTGTTTGCTAAGTTTACTTTATGCAAAATATAACTCAGCTGAAAATATGTAGATGGCAGAGAGCTTGCTCCTTCCCTCTGGAAGAAACGGTAATGAGGAGGAGGGGAGGGCAGTTAACCCAACTGCCCCTCCCAGGCTGAGGACTAGCCAGGCCCTTTGACTGGCCGAAGAGTGCAGACCTCTGTGCCACTAATGGGCCCACTATGATCGCCACTATGATCCTCAAAACTGAGGCAACTGCCCTCACACCCGGCTTCCAGTGGGAGCAGAGAGAAAGTGGGCAACAGTGAGCACAAGCGGCCCAGCCTGCCATTGTCAAGTGTTCCAGGCCACCAAGGGCCCACATGGGCACATTTAAAATTTTGCCCTTTAGTGGGCTTACCTGCCAATACCCACTCCTCAGAGGTGAGGCACAAAGTCATCCAACCAAGAAGCAACCAAGAAAAGTCAGCGAGCTCCAGAAACCTGAACTAGGTGGCAACGCCTCATAACTGAGGTGCTGATGAAACAACACAATCGGTGGGAAGAGCCCCGGATGGGGAGTCAGGCTGTTTCTGCCTCTTCTTCCTGTAACACTTCCTCTCTTCAGGCCTGGGCTTCGCCATCTGTGAAGGGAGGAATTGGGCCAGCTCAGCAAGTCCTAGGGTCACGCTGACCCAACATGGTCCATATGCAAGAGAGAAGGGAGGCAGGAGTGCGGTAGTAGGACCAACTCAACTCACTGACCCTCTCTCTGCCCCCCTTTCTCAAGGACTGCCATGGGTTGCCACAAGGAGCTGGGTATTAAGACAGCAGCATCTTTATGGAGATACTTGAGAATTCCCAATACCTGAGACTTCTCAATACCTGAACTAGGAAAGACCTCCTGAGGCCATGACCAGGGACATTATTGTATGGAGATGCCCCGTGGAGGAGGAACAAAGAGTTAGGGACCCCTACAGCCCCTGACCTGGAAACACCCTACTCCCACAGGGCCACAGCCACCAAACTACTTGGTAGCCACTCTGCTCCATTTCCCAAAAAGCCTCCCCAGAGAAGAGGTCTGGACTTCCTTGGGGAAGATGTGTGGTCGACTCCTTTGGGATCAAAGTGGGAGCCAGGCCTAAGGAGCCTTGGGCTTTCCAGAAGGACCTGGAGAACAGGTAGCTCAGAGCACCCACAGTGTGCCAGCATGGAGGGGGCCCAGAGGAATCGGAAATTGCTCTGCTCTTCAACAGCTCCCCGTTTCATTGCAGGATGGATACACACAGAGGAAACGAAGATGATGTAGGGTTAATCACACAACACCTTGGGCAAGCTACAGAGTGTCTCTGAGCCCTGATCTTCCTCTGTGAAATGGCAATAGTGACGACTTGTTTCAGAGGACCAGAGATGTATATAAATGCCCGGTACATTATAATTATTGGATAAAATGGAGCTATTACTATTTTTATCACCATGGCTTAGAGGAGAGCTTCTTGGCAGAATGGGTGCCAGGTGTGCAGAAACTCATCCATCCCCTGAGCCCTTGGGGCCAGGCCTGGGGTGTCGGGGCCTCCAGGCCGGCTCTTCCTAGGCTGCCAGCCATCCATTTACCCCAGTTTGCCTTTCCTTTGTGCGCAATGACAGTTGAAAGCCAAGCTAACAGTCCTCAGAGTCAGCTTCAGAGCAAAGGAGGCTTTGGTGGGGTGAGGACAGGGGAGGCTTTGGTGGGGTGAGGACAGGGGAGGACAGTCTGCTGCAGTAGTGAGAATCAAGGAGAACAGCAAAACCCAGGCACAAAGGCTGTGTGGCAAGGGGTCTAGGGAGCAGGGACAGCTGGGAGGTCTCAGTGCCCCCACACAATGTCTTGTCCATGGGCTCCCAGCACAGATGATCAGTTGAGTGTTGCTTCTGCTCTAAGTGAAGCAGAGTCCAAGTTGGGAGATGTTGAAAAAGAAAGGCTGGATAATGTCCCACCAAGTGCAGTGAGAGAGGTGACTGGGCGAGTGTTTCGAGGAAGGACACTGGGGGGCCTGAGGAGACAAAGGGCAAGGGTTAATGCAGATAGACATGGGCAGGTACCCAATGGCAGAACAGAGCGGAAGAGGGCATTCAGCAGAGCAGCGGGGAGCCAGGAGCCAGCAAGGGGCATCACCACAATGCCCAGAAAGCCCTGAGCCAGGCTCAGCCAACCACAGGGACTGGCTCCAGAATGTGGGGGTCCCAGGGCCACAGGGAAGAGGCTCTCACTGGTGGATAGAAGCAGAGGAGTTGTATGACACCCAGGAAGCCAGGCAGAGGAGCTGAGACTCACTCCGGCTACCTCAGAAAGCCATGCAGGGACAAGAGAACAGCATATCATAGCCCATCAAGCCAGCAGGTAGGGTGGGTGATAAAAATCATGGAGGGAGCTCCTTGCACAGGCAAGGGCAGGGCTGGGATGTGGAAGAATTCACTTGGCTGTCAGGGTGGCCAGCAGTGCCGAGCCCAGCAACCAGAGGGGCAGGAGGACATGGCTCAGGTCAAGTCAACCTGGAAGGTTAGCTCATCAGGCACGTGAGGTGGAGCAGCTGCAGTCCAGAGGATGGAAGGCAGTGCCAGCCTGGTTTTAAGTGGCCGGACCTCAGCTAGAAGTGGGGTGCAGTGAGAGGAGTAGAGGACTGTCAGGGTGACTCCCAGTCAGCCAGCTTTTGCAAGACTAGTAAAGAATGTGAGCTTTGCTCTCAGATCAGCCTGCTTTGAATCTGAGCTTCCTCACCTGAGTGACTATACGGCATTGGAGGTGATGCTTACTGTCTCTGTTTCCTCGTCTGTAAAGTGGAGATAATCATAGCACCTCTTCAGTGGGGTGAAGCTTAAATGAGGTCATTTGTAGGACTCCGGCACATACAGATGTTTGCAAAATTGTAAGTGTTCCTGCTATGATTATCAGCCCCTGATATTGTCAGGTTCCCCCAAATGAAGAGGTTTGATGTCAGAAGCCCAGCCCATATGGGAAAGGGCAGCAAAGGAAAAAATCGCAAAGGCTTGGACCACGGATGAACTGCTGCTCAAGTCCCTCCTCCACCTCTGCCCATCTGTGGGTCCTTTAGCAAGCCTCAGCTTCCTCATCAATAAAACAGATACTAATACCTGGCTTTTGAGGGTTTTATCAATTAAATGAGATAATATATGTGATGTGTCCAACCCAGTAGGTGCTTGATACACGGCTACTCTGTAGAGGAGGCTGAAATGTGAGGGAGGTGAGGCAGATGGTACCCAAGGGGCATTTGGGGGACCAGCAATCACCCCTGCACCACAGATCTTGGATCTGTCACAGAAACACTTTCCCTGCAGAAGCAGAAGCAGCCAGAGCTCTGGCAGCTCCACAGGCATGTGCCTTGGGAACACATGCGTACTCTGATGGCATGCCACCTGCCTGGACAGGACTGGCTCAAGGACCAGGTGAGTCTTGTCTGGTGGTGGAGGCTAGCAGCGGCTCCAGCTGGGAGGGACCCAAGAAGGGAGAAGGAAAGGAAGGGCTGGTGGAGGAAAAAGATACTTTTCATTGATCCACTAAGTAAATAAAGAAGCACTTAATTGTGCACTTTCTGTGGGCTAAGCCCTAGAGCCCCCATGGTGAACAAGACAGCCGTGGTCTCTGTGACCCCAAAACGGAGCCTAGTGGGGAGCAGTGAAAGGAAGCTTCAGGAAGATGGTTCAGTAGCTACACGCTGCTGGCTGGAATGAAGCAGGAAGGGCAGGAGGTGGGGGCTCCGTGCTGGAGTGCCCGCTGTGACCCAGCAAGAGGGGTGAACGCTGGGGTGGTGGAAAGAGCGCGGGGTGCGCCTCACAGACCCAGCTCTGCCTCTTCCCAGCTGTGTCACCTGGACAAATCAGCACTGCAAGTCTTCAGTTCCCTCCCCTATAAGATGAGCATAATAGTACCTGCCTCACAGGGGGTTTGGTGACCATTAAATTAGGTGGTACATAGACATTCTGGCTCTCAGTAAGTGTTCAGTACATGGGAGCTGTTGTTCATAAGAACAATACTAAGGTGAAGCGAGGAGATACTCAGAAGGAATAAATGACAAGACTTGGTGACTGAGTGCGGGAAATGGTTTCACTGACACCTGGACTACTGTATTGTGCGGATCTTCTGTGGGTCAGAATTGGAGTTTGGACTGGGGCAGAGTGGGGAGTCCCATTCCAGCTGAAAGAGAATTCGACGGAATTCTCTTGAGACGGAATTGAGACGGAAGTCGTCTCAAGCCAGGATGTACGGTTCAGTTTAGGAGAAAGCACCTGAGTTCAGTCTCTGGGTTAAATGTTTCCACCTTTATTTTCTCCTAGATTTCCTCAGACAGCAGTGGGAAGGGATTTCCCCGGAGTCTCAGAGCCCCGGATCAACAGCCAGGTTGGTCTCGCCTGGTCCTTAGCCCCGGTCAAACTCTGGGAGAAAGACCCTGGACCAAAACTGTAGCGTAGAACGAACTGGTTTCTCAATGAACATCTTTCCTTCTGTAGACATAACAAAACCTCAATAAATACATTACCCTTTTTTTTTGTAAGTGGCAGTCCCATTGTAAAGAAGGGACTTAGGGGACAAGGTCCCAGTGAGAAACAAAGAGAACACTCCCAACACCTCTCTTGCCAAGAAAGAGCTGAAATTCTCGGAGAAATCGTTGAGCCAAAATTCTCAGGGAGAAGTCCCAGAAGACTGTCCATCAGGTGAGAAAATACAGGCAACATGTGATGTGTAAAAGGAGGAACCAGAAAATCAGCCAGCAAGCCTGCACCCAGCTATGTCTTAATGAGGCAAACTCCAAAGAAGCTTTTCCTTTAATCTGGCATTTGAAATGAAATGCTGCTAAGAAGCCCCCCACCTCACCCACCCCACCCTTATGTGTTGCCATGACTACCCAACTTCTTAGAACATGAAAGAACTGCCTCAGCAGTTCCTTCTAAAACAAAAGAAAATTATTCCAGGTTTCTGGGCAGAGAACTCCAAGGAATGGGACCTGTTACTGGATAGCAGGTTCCTCCGAGTTGCTAGTGATGAAATATGAGCCTATGGGGACAGATGGGGCCTTCGGAAAAGCGAGGGAAGGAAACTGGGGATGACAGGACCCCAGCACTCACCCCAGCTTGCAGGGCCCGTACTCTGCCGTCATTGCTGGCTCTCTCCCTTTAGCTGGGCCTCATTTGCCCCTGCAATGAAGTGCTTTAAAAGAAAACACACCCTCTCTCCATATGGGAAGGGGCAGGGGTTTGGAGGGGAGCAGGTCCTGGCCCAGGAGACCCCAGAGTGGCAGCAAAAAGGGACTTCTCCTGCTCTCTAGTCTGGTTTGCTCTTGCAACAGCCAAGGTAAGGCTACCCTGCAGCATGAAGCCTAAGGTCCTGCCAATAAGGGATAATCTGTCTTCTCCTGAACCCAGAAAGCAACGCTGGGGAGGTGGGAGCTGGACCTGCTCCCACCATGCTCCTCCCCATGCTCAAGCTTCAAGCCAGACCCAAGGCATGGCCCTCGACACCTCCCTCGACCACATTCTCCCAACCCTTCACCACATTTTGAGTCTCCTTCCTAAACATTTCTCAAATCCATCCACTTCTTTCTGTCTCCACTGTCACTGTCTTGATTGAGGCCCCGACATCTCTGGTCTGAAAAGATACTCCTAGACCACTTGCACACTAGTGCTAGAGTGGCCGTTTTGAAACACAAATCTGATCTTGTCACCTCTGGCCTAAAATCCTTCAGTGTGCCCCTTGCCTTCAAGATAAATTTTCAAATTCCTCAGAAAGACAGGTGAGGCCTTTCATGACGGACAACTGTCCCTCCTGCTCCCTCCAAGCTCCA
>PVKM010033076.1:0-16120 GCA_004027735.1 Carollia perspicillata
GGAGCAAGAAGAGCTTGTGAGATACGATCTTACAAGAGAAACACTTAGACCCCATGACCATGTGTCCTGAGGATTCTGGGTAAATTAAACAGTGACTCCTGATCTTTGCAGAAGGCCAGTTTCGAATATAGAATTCTCAGATTCCTAGGAGTGCTGAGTCACAGTGTGGCAGTGAGGGAGCACCAGCCCCTTGTCCCCAGACTACCCCTCTTTTCTTCCCACTCCTACCCAAGCTCCACCACTTGCATGAGGATCTTCATGGCCTTCCTGCGTGGATCCTGGCCTACCTGTTCACACTTCAACCATTGTGACCCAACAATTCTACTTCTAGGTATATTCATGAGATGACTGAAAATGTATGTCCACACAAAAATGTGTATCACAGCAGCACTCTTCATTATAGCCAAAAGGTTAAAACAACACAAATGTCCATCAACGCATAGTTAGATAAACAAAATGTGGTATATCAATGCAATGGCATATTATTCAGCCATTAAAAGGAATGAAGTCCTACAACATGGATTAATCTGGCAAACATGCTAAGTGAAAAAGCCAGTCACAGAAGACCACATATTGTATGATCCCATTTATATGAAATGCCCAGAATATTCAAATCCATAGAGACACAAACCAGATTAGCAGTTGTCAGGGACTGGGGGAAAAAGGGATTAGGAGGTGGCTGCTTAATTGGCATGGGGTTTCCATCTGTGGTGATAAAATGCTTCTGGAACTAGATAGCAGTGATGTTTGCACAACATTATGAATGTACTAAGTGCTTTCCTTTGTCATTTTGGGTAGCTATAACAAAACATCGCAGAGTTCTGGAGGCTGGAGGTCCATGATCAAGGCCCTGAGGGCCCTATTCTTGGTTCATAGCTTGCACCTTCCCACTGTGGCCTCACATAGCGGAAGGGGAGAGAGACTCCTCTGACCTCTTGTTATAAGGGCACTAATTCCATTCATGAGGGCTTCACCCTCATAACCTAATATCCTCCCAAAGGCTCCATCCTCCAGTACCATCATCTTTGGAGATTAGGATTTCAATATATGAATTTTGAGGGGCACATTCAGACCATTAGCATTACCACTAAATTCTTCACTTTAAAATGTCTAAAATAGTGAGTTTTCTGTTATGTGCATGAATATTTTACCACAATTAAAGAAAAAGAATCTGCCCTGGCTGGTGTAGCTCAGTGGATTGAGTGCAGGCCTGCGAACCAAACAACCACAGTACGATTCCCAGTCAGGGCACATGCCTGGGTTGCAGGCCAGTTCCCAGCAGGGGACACACGAGAGGCAACCATACATTGATATGTCTCTCCCTCTCTCCTTCCCTTCCCCTCTAAAGATAAATAAATAAAATCTTAAAAAAAAAGAATCTCAAGCTCATTATGCAAACAATATTAATGACCAATAACCAACACTTTACTTGCTTAAAATTTTAATAAATTGAGAAAGCAGGTAACATTTGCTGAATTTCAATCATATATTAATTACTCTACTTCTCTATAAACTCTCACAATTACCCTGTCAGGTAGGCATTTTAGTCTCCATTTTAAAGATGAGCAAACTGAGAAGTGAACTCTTTCATCCAAGGTCATGCAACTGTAAGTGGAAGTGCAAGCATTAGGATTCAGATCTGACTGACTCCCAAGTCTGTACTCCAGATTACAATAATGAAAGAGGAAATGTGGTAGAATCTGGGGTATCCGCTAGCAGTTTAGAAAGGTTTAAAGAGCAGAGTGCCTCCCACACCAGGAAATCAGCCCACTTGGGCATTCTGCAACTGAAACAGTGGTCTCCAAACTTCTGTGATCTCCGCCTTTACCAGTGATAAAATCTCAGCATGGGCTCCTACTATGGGTATAGTAATTGTATGTATTAAAATATATGCTTGGACTACTAGCAAATCACATGTTACCTATTACCAAAGAAGCATTTGTTTCTTGCTCAGATCAACATTAATACAAGTTTTAATATTTCCTTTCTACTTTTTGGATGTATCACCTTGTTCATACACCCTTAGGGGCAAGATTACTCTACTCTGGAGAAAGCAAATCCTGGCACTAGCAATTTGTTGGAAGAATCACTATTGATGACTTACTTCATGCAAGTCTCTTTGCTAGTCTCCACAGATGGTGCGTGCATACACCGACCACTCCTCCTGTTGTCAAGTTACTAGCAATGTAACAAAGAGCCGGTCACCTTCCTGGATTATTCCCATCCAAGGCAGAATGAGCTAAGTATTATGACAGACACTGGTTAAATGCAAAAGCCCTTTAAAAACTAGTCACTAGCCCTGGCTGGTGTAGTTCAGTGGACTGAGCACAAGCCTGAGAACCAAACAACCACGGTTTGATTCCCAGTCACGGCACATGCCTGGGTTGCAGGCCAGTTCCCAGCAGGGGACGCACGAGAGGCAACCATACATTGATGTTTCTCTCCCTCTCTCTTTCCCTTCCCCTCTAAAGATAAATAAATAAAATCTTGAAAAAAATTAAAAAAAACTGGTCACTAAATAATTTGAAAAATAAGTTGCTATGTCAATTTCAATTATCATATTAAAAACAAAGAAAAAAATGACCTGCATGGAGGTCATAGGTTAAAATAATCATTTATTCAAAATTTGACATATACCAATTTTGGTACACACTACACAATGTGTGTATGTGGATATGCACACATGTGCACGATACATACATAAGATATGTACCAAGTTTGGGGAAACAAGCAATCAGATGCATAAGGAAGAGAACTGGACTTTAGAAAATTTTTCTTAGCAATAACATGCTTTTCACCTCTAGAGCTTTTAATCACAAAGTTAGGTGATTCATTTTAGATGTGGCTTTTATCTTTCTCATGTACCTGGTAACTAAAACTTTTTAAATAAAAATATGATTGGGCAATCATTAATGAATTATAAGTAAATTATACATACAATGCCCCATTTGCCATTTCATCATGGAGATAATTTATAAGTCCTTGGAAATTTAGTAGATTTAAAAGAAAAATATTTTTCCAAATACATACTTTCTCTGCTCTGGTTTAAAAATAAACTCCAATGTGATTTAGAAAATGTTCTTATTTCTGCAAGGTATTGTGATTTCTGAAATAATGAAGTGTAGTACTTGAAAATCACATTTAATTTACTCTGAGGGAAGCAAGCTAATGCCATGTGAGGTTGCTGGGGAAACAGAAAAGCTTCTTTAGGTCAGTGTTGTAGCAGTGAAGACGATATTTCACAATTTATTCATAGTCGTAGTTCTAAACTCTTTCCTCATTTTTAGCAACATATTCCTAATTGTACATTAAATATTCACATACCCCTTTAATCTGGTCTTATTTTTGGTAGTTGATCAAGATTTGCAAAGTAACAAAAAAGTCAAGAATTTAAGCTTCTCCTTATCATAATCCCTATACATTTTAAGTTATTTTCCTAAAGTGTAATTCAATAAAATAAAAATTACATCCGGTTTCAGCACCAGAGAAGCTCATTTTGGGCAATGGAAGCCCATTTATCATTAAACTTTTAGATGAAATAAAATAAGGGCCCTGGGCTAACAATGACTCTAATTATTCAGATAATCCACAAAAGCCCTGATTTATGCTAAATACTTAGCTTTAATTAGCCAGGGGCTACATAAAGGAGGGGAGGTCTTAAGATGAGTGTTGGAAAAAGAACATATGTGGCAGGCACTATTAGTTGCTTTCTCAACATCCATTTCCCTCCCCCTTTCTCTTATTCAGGCACAAATACCTCTCACTATAGAAACTGCATATGCCAGATACCCACAACCTATTATTATAACCTTGCACTTAAGAAACGAGTATGTGACTATAGCTTCTCTGGCCAGTGGAACCTGAGGGAATTTGGCTAGGGAAGGTTGTCCTCCATAACTAAGAAAAGAAGAATAAAATGCTCCCTTTTACTCTCTATCTCACATGGTTTTTTTTTCTGCATATGTTATCTGGAGCTGCTGCAGCCATCTTGCAAACAAGAGGAGAGACATTATCAGAGTGCGGATGCTGAGAATGACAGAGCAGAGAAATGAATGAACCCATAGGTCTGATGAAACTATTGAGCCACTAAACTAAATAATCCCAACACCAACCTCATCTGGATTAGAGATAATAAATTGTCCTCCTTGTTTAGGCCACTTTTAGTTCTGTATTCTGTTAATTGCAGCAGAAAAAGGATCATAACTGTTAGAAGCATGATTGCATCGCTCCAAAGTCACCAAATTGAATTTTGGAATGAACTAGACTGTAAATCAGAATGTCAGCGCTTGGAAAAACTTTTAGAACTTGTGAATGGGAATGCTGAGGGGAGAACCATCTGTGGGATTTGTTTTCCCCAGACTACACACATCTTCTCACTGGCACACAGGGAGATAATAGCGGCCACAGTGAGATGCTCCACTAATGAGATCAAATCATCACTGAAGTACCTTAGTCGGGCCAGTGGAGGGAGGTGGCAAAGACAGACACACAGGAAGAGACAGACACAGAATGAATCATGACCATAAGATCTACTGCTGCGCCTTCTGTTTATAAATGAGAAAACTAACATCCAAGTAAGGTGTTAAACCAGTCCCTAAAAAGACAAAAACTACCGAGGCAGTTTTTAGAGTGGGGAAAGAACACATTACTGCCAAAGGATGGACAATACCAACTGACCTGAAAGGCACTGAACACAGACCCATTGTTTAATGCTCATCTGCGAATATCTACACACAGGCATCAAGAAAGCACTAATGGATCCTTAAGTCTGCTTATCAAGCCTAACCTCCACTGTCTGCTATTCAAGGCCCTCTGCAGCCTGGCTTCGCTTTGAAAGTACTGCTGAATTTTTCCATACTCCCATCATTCTCTTGCATGTTAGTGTTCCGTGAACATGCCAGGCTCACTCGGCCAGCCTCCTCCCCAACCTTGAAAGCCCTCCATTTTTATCTATTGTCCCTCTAAATCCCATCCTTCAAGTGTCACATAAACATCACTATGTGTGTCATTTGATGGTGACAGCAACAAATGATCCCTACGATCTCTGCCTTTATACATATGCAACATGGTACTTTGCTCAAAATTTCAAATTAACTTATTAAAAAAATAAAATAGAAGGGATAACAAGTAAAATGGAATCCAATGGAGTTGTTTTTAATCCACCTAATGATACTGCATAACACACTTTATACCCCTCTGGTTTTAAAGGCATCAAAAAAGACTCAAAGTAAACTGTATTTTGTTAGTTACATCATATTTCACTCAAAACTTGGAACCAAATTAGGGGGAAATAAAGTGAAAATGGCAGGGCAACAATTATAACAGCACATAATACCAGAGCTGAATACTCGGAGAGGTCATTTTGCCCATTGCCCCATTTTGCAGATTGGGAAACTGAGGTCAAGAAAAGCACTATGGCCCTGGTTGGTATGGCTTAGTGGACTAAGTGCCAGCCTGAGAGCCAAGGGGTGGGGTCGCTGGTTTGATTCCCTGTCAGGGCACGTGCTGGGCTGCAAGCCAGGTCCCCAGTGGGGGGCATGTGAGAAGAGACCACATATTGATGTTTCTCTCTCTTTCTCCCTCCCTTACCCCCTAAAAATAAGAAAATAAAAAAAAATTTAAAAAGGAACTATAGTTAACTCCTCGTCCATTGATATTCATTCTTTGTCCCCAAAGGCAGGATTTCAGACAGGGGTGTCAGACTCATTTTCACCAGGGGCCACATCAGCCTCGTGGTTGCCTTCAAAGGGCTGGATGTCATTTTAGGACTGTATAAATGTAACTACTCCTTAATAGTTAAGCAAGAGTTTGGTGCTACCACCAGGTAGAAATAAGGTGCTGGGCTAGATAAAACAAGGTGGAGAGCCAGATTCAGCCCGCAGGCCTTGTGTTTGCCATCTGTGATTTAGGGCCTCAAAATAACAGCTATCTACAAATCTTAATACTTGTCATTGCTCCAACTATCTAAACCCATCTTGCCATGGTCAGATGCATGGCATCCAGGAGCCTGGACCATGTTTCCTCACGTGATGTTTCCTGAAATTTTATTATCACCTGTTTCTCATATTTAAACACTATCAGCACCAACATAAAAATGACATCACTCTATTGTCAAAATAAACAAAATTTCCAGTAAAAAAACTGTTCATGGCAGTGAACTGATGAAGCTTCATAAGTCCCTCAGTGATTTAAGACACCAACCATTATGGGAGATCATACAAGGTAGTATTATTCTGATTTTAGTTTTGGATAGGATAAATTTCAATCATATGAATAAAAGCAATATTGCTTTGCAGAAAATTTGCTGTACTAAGAAAATAGAAAATGATTCAGTGCTGGGTTCCTCTTTCACCTCGACTTCTGGCTAACAGTTCTCCTTTTGCAAAAAAAAAAAAAAAAAAAAAAAGGATTGGTCTAGGTTCATGTTTGCAAATTAGGCTGTGCAGATGTGTTAGGGAAAATAGTTTGTCCATGGTTATTAAAATATTCTAATTTTGTGTTTTCATTTCTATGATAATTTATTTTAAAGTTTCCAAGGTATATTCTTTTTTTAAAGATTCTACTTACCTATTTTTAGAGAGAGTGGAAGGAGGAGAGAAACACCAATATATGCTTGCTTCTCACACACACCCCCACTGGGGACCTGGCCCACAACCCAGGCATGTGCCCTGATGGGGAATCGAACAAGTGACAATTTGGTTTTCAGGCTAGCACTCAATCCACTGAGCCACACCAGCCAGGGCTCCAAGGTATATTCTTATAATCAAGGACCACCATGCCATTTTTCTGCCCACTTATGTGTTTGTTATCAGTTTAATAAAAGACAAGTAGAGAGTTCTTGTAATTGTTAAAAGCTAGAGAAAAAAAAAACCCACAAAGGTGGACATGTTAGAGAAAAGATGTGTTCCTGCTGAACAAAGTCCCTGAATACAACACAGAATGTCATCTTCTGACCAGAAGAAAAAAGCGGGAGTAGGGAATCATCTCACATGTTCTACGTATAACAAGCACATACCTAGTTTATGTGTATTACTTAAAATACATATTTATATATGTAAATATATTACAATGTACACTATACTTTTAATTTGTATTAGTACAGTCTTATTCTAATAGCATTCTGAAAATAATTAAAGTCCACACTAGGATTAGTAAGAATTTTCCCCGGGTGGAAATGGGAGGGAGGAGGGGAGGGCTGGGTGGGTGGGCTGGGATGGGAATAAAAGACAAAAAAATGTACTTGAACAACAATTTAAAAAAATTTTTAAAGTGGTCTCTACCTTACTGAATTGAGAAAAACAGGCTTAGTCCTGGCTGGTGTGGCTCAGTGGATTGAGCACGGGCCTGTGAAGCAAAGGATCGCCAGTTCGATTCCCAGTCAGGGCACATGCCTGGGTTGTGGGCCAGGTCCCCAGTAGGGGGCACTTGAGAGGGAACCATACATTGATGTTTCTCTCCCACTCTTTCTCCTTCCCTTTCCCTCTCTCTAAAAATAAATAAATAAAATATTTAAATAAAATAAAATAAAAACTAACAACTATATTTAAAAAAGAAAAACAGGCTTAAATGATCTCTCAGCCCCTTGTGGCTATGACATTCCATGTGTCTATTATAACTGACACAGAGATCCTATTCACAGAGCCCAAGTGAATTGAACTGGAGAACTAAACAATATTCAATGAACTCTCCTCCTTTAAATATGTCCCCCAAGAATGACTGTCCTAAATTTTCTAATTAAAGACAATACCCCAAATTAAAAACATATTGAGGAAAATAACAGTGCTGTGGATTGGCCAGTTTCTTGAGATTGGCTGAAATTACTTTAGCAGTCACCTTGGTGGCATTTTTCATGAAGGACAAATGCTTGACACACTGTGCCAGGCACAGAAGGCACTACAGACGTTGAGAAGAAAGCAAGATGTTTCCCCTCCCCGTGTCAATATCTGCAATGCTATCTCACAGAGGTTTTTTTTTTTTTTTAATTTAAATGGGATACTCAATAATAGAAACCATTGAAGAAATGTTGTTTGCAAATCACACAGTTATTCATGAGGGAAAGAGTGTGTCTTGCCCTTTTCCTCCTCATTCGTCACACAGAGACCTCCCAGTCTGGCTACATCCTTGACGAGTAATATTTTTTATAATGTTCTTATAAGTGATTGCTTGCAGCATCTTATAGTCTTATCTCAGCTTGTGCAGCTTCTCATTAATATTCTGTACATATGGAAGAGTTTTCTATATCATTGTCCATTAACAAGGAGAATAATCACTCATTCAGTTATCAAGCAGTCAGCAAAGACCTGGCCTTGTGCCCTTAGTGCAAAGAATCATGGGATATCAGGAAGGTTAAATGTGGTTGACATTATGATAGTTACATTTTTTATATAATTAGAGTTCTATAACCAAGTTGATCAAAGATAAGCAAAGAAGTATTAAAGTCTTTTAGGACTTAGAGACCATGTTAGTGACTCTCTACCTCTTAGTAGAATGACAAAAAACATATTTTAGCTGATACGTACCAATGAACATTCTTTTATGGCAAACAAGAAAAGGTCATAAGTTTACCTATAAATGACATATTATTACAAAACAGGTTTGAAAGAGAAGTGAGTTAAGTGATACTAAGAAAATTCAAAATTGAAATGGGACCGACTTGGACATAAGAAGAGAGAAATAAAATAGCTCACTGACTGAACAGAGGTCAAAGGTTCAGAATGACTCAACTCAAAAGAAAACACACCCTTACTACACCTTGGTGGTTATTATTTAGCCATTTAGGACTTTTTCATTTCTACATTCACAGAATCTCTGTATAGACATCTTATAAATGAAAACACTTTTATCTATAGATATTGATATAGATATATAGATCTATATAGATATATATATCTTTTCCGGTGTCAGCAATACCAGAAAGAGGAAAAAAGGTGACTAGACTTTGAGGCATGTATGCCTTTAAATAGGTGATGTAATATATTGTGATCTATTCCAGATATAGCTAAATGTCAGATTTCAGAGAAGGATGGTAGCTACACAATTGTCAGTGCTATTCCTAAGAAGTCACTGAACATGTGAAGTGATAAACATCTGGAAAAAGAGTGGCCACAGCAAATGGATAGGAAGGAACAAATCCAACAGTTCCAGGAAAAGAACCAATGACGGCATCTGGAGACTGACTGGCCATGGGAATGAAGAAGGGTGATATTCCGGAGTAGGGAACACTAAACTTACGGGTAGAAGATGTCAGTTCTCTTTCCTCCCTCACTTTCTACTTATGGTACCTTGAGCAACTCTTTTAATATGTCGGCAAACTATTTCCTCATTTACAAATTTGGGGCAACTACATCAATTCTGATGTGAGAATCAGATGAGCTTACATCAATGAAAATACTTTTCAAAGGTCATTGTGTTAGATAAGAACAAATTTTGGTAACCCCACAGAGTTTCGAGTCTAGGGTAAGTTGCTAAGAGAAAGAGGCCTGAACATGGAAGAAGTGATGAGTTTGAAGGTGTTGATGGGAAAAGTGCTCTCCATTACCTATGCTCTTATTCAGAATTCCAGTTTAATTCTTCACATAAAAGCTATAAGCTTGAGTAGAATTTCCATGTTGGAAAGCCTTCTTGTAGTATCTTCAAAGTTGAAAAAAATTGGTACTTGCTAGAGGAGGCGAGGCAGTAAGTGATTATGTTGCCAGATATCCTTGAAACTATGCCACGTCTCCAAAAGCCTTCCTGGGCCTGCACCTGGGCGAGGCTGGAGTTCCTGTCTCCCCACCATCTTGTTTTTGAGCCCTTGGAAGTTTTTTGGGGATCCTTTCAGTGTTACCAAAGTAGAGCACAGCTTTCCCAAGCAGCAACAACACTGATAGTGAAAGGCAGGGGTGGGTAATTCCTGAGGTTCAGACAAGAGTAAGTTTCGGTAAATAGGATATCTCAAAAAAAAAAAAAAGAAAGAAAAGAAACCCTGTCATATGGCAAGACAATGGAGTAGGAATATTCCATATCAATTCTCCAAAGCAACTGGACTTCAGAGTTATTTCCCCTACATCTAGGAATCTCAGCCTGGCCTGTGTCTTTTCACAGGGATTTATCAACCATGTGTGCCCACTGCAGTCACCTAGCACCTTCTCTGAGATGAAGCTCGTGTATAAGAAAGTCCTGTTATCAAATCCAGCTATAGCAACCATGCTCTAGGTGTAGGACTATGAGTGGACACATCACATAGGCATAACATGGACACCATTTGAAAACACACACACGAGGGGGACCCCCAAAAAACCTGGAATTTATTTATTTAAAAAATGTGCATCTATTCTTACATGTTTAAACTTCAGTCACCTTCAAATTACTCTCCATTTGATGCAAGATACCTATCAAGATGTTTTGTCCACTCACTGGTCAAAACAGTTTTTTTCTACTCACTGCTCCAAACAGTTTTGGAACTCATTGATTTTCATGCCTTTTAGTGTGTTTGCCTTTTTTTGTTTCACCTTTTCCACATCGACAAAAGGTTTCCATTTGACAACTTTTTTTTTCATCTGGGGAAACAAAAATGTCTCTCAGGGTGAGATCCAGTGAATAGGAAGGGTGGAGCATGGGGGTCATGCCATTTTTGGTCAAAAAACTGCTGAATACTCAGCACGGTGTGGGAGGGTGAGTCCATAAATCACCCTTCGTGAAATGGGCAAACACATTGAAAGAGTCTTCAAAAAAATTCACTCAAGCCAAAAATAAAAAAAAATTCACTCAAGTCAACCGCAGCCTCTCACAACAACGCCAGCTGGTGCACTGAAGCATGGGTTCCTAGAACACTCACCTAGCAGGAGAAGCGTGTACTACAAGGGGCCCGCCCTCCAGAAGATAATTCCAGGTTTTTGGGTCCCCCCTCGTACACACAACATTACACTTCATATGATTTCACTCCCCAAAATAACCCTGTGTAAAAGCCAAGTATTATCATCCTATCTTACAGGTGAAAAAAACAGAATACTAACCTCAAAACCACAATGAGATATAACCTCACACTTGTTGGAATGACAATTACAAAAAAGACCACAGATAGCAAGTGCTGGTGAAGATGTGCAGAAAGGGGAACCCTTGGTGCGCTGTTGATGGGAATGCAAATTGATCTAGCCACCATGGAAAACTGTATGGAGGTTCCTCACAAAAATTAGAAATAAAACTACCACATGATCCAGGAATTTCACTTCTTCAAATATATCCAAATAAAATCAAATTATCTCAGAGAGCTAGCTGCACTCCTGTATTCATGGTAACAGTATTTATAATAGCCAAGATATGGACACAACCTAAGTGTCCATTGAGGGATGAATGGATAAAGAAACTGTGCTATACAATCTTATAAAACTAGAAATCAACTACAGTAAATGAAAAAAAAAACAGACCTGAAAAACGTTCAAACAGAAGGAGGCTAAATAGTATGTTATTAAACAATGTGATCAAGGAAGAAATCAAAAGTTACCTAGAAACAAATGAAGTAAACACACAACAACCCAAAGTCTATGGGACACAGTGAAAGAAGTTCTGAGAGGGAAGTTCATAGCTTTACAGGCCTACCTCGAGAAGCAAGAAAAGTCTCAAATAAACAATCTAACCCTGCACCTAAAAGAATTAGAAAAAGAACAAACAAAGCCCTGAGTAAATAGAAGAAAGAAAATAATAAAACTCAGAATAGAAACAAATGACATAGAGATTTTTAAAAAATGCAAAAGATCAATAAAAGTTGGAGCTCGTTCTTTGAAAGAATAAACAAGCCCTGGCTGGTATGGCCAAGTTGGTAGGGTCATCATCCCATACACTAAAATTTCACGAGTTCAATTCTTGGTCAGGGCAGATGCCCAGGTTGCGGGTTTGGTCCCCAGTAGGGTGCATGCAAGAGGCAACCTATGAATGTTTCTCTCACACTTCAATTTCTCAATTTCTCCCTCTCCTTCTTGCCCTCTCCCTTCCTTTCTCTCTATTAATAAGCCTCTCTTTGCAAGAGGATAAACAAACAAACAAGATTGAGAGCCTTTAACCAGATTCATCAAGAAAAAAAGAGGACCCAAGTTAATAAAATCAGAAATGAAGGAAGAGAAGTAACAACTGACACCACAGAAAAAGAAAGATTTGTAAGAAAATACTATGAACAACTATATGCCAACAACTTGCACAACCTGGGTTAAATGGATAAATTCCTAGGAATACATAATTTTTCAAAACTGAATCAGGAAGAATCAGAAAATCTGAATAGACCAATTACAAGTGATGAAAGTGAAGCAGTAATCATTCTTCCAGCAGACGGAAGTCTTGGACCAGATGGCTTCATAAGTAAATGTTATCAAACATTCAAAGAAGAACTAACATCTCTACTTCTCACACTATTTTAAAAAACTCAACATGAAAGAAGACTTCTAAGCTCTGTTTATGAGGCCAGCATCATCCTAATTCCAAGATTAGATAAAGACACTGAAAAGAAGGAAAATTATAGGCCAATGTCCAAAATGAATGAAGATGCTAAAACCCTCAACAAAATATTAGCAAACCACATCCAGCAATATATTAAAAAGATCACACACCATGATCAAGTGGGATATATTCCAGGGATGCAAGGTTGGTACAATATTTGCTAATCAATAAATGAGAAACACCACATAAACAAAATAAAGGACAAAAACCACAGGATCACATCAAAAGATGCAGAAAAAGCATTTGATAAAACCAAGCACCCACTTATGATAAAAATTGTCAGCAAAGTGGGAATGGAAGGACCATACTTCAATGTCATAAAGGCCTGTATGACTAATCCACAGCCAGCATCATACTCAACAGGCAAAAGCTACATACATTTCCCTTAAACTCAAGAAAAAGACAGGGTGTTCACTTTCACCACTCTTTTTTAAAAAAGATTTTTTAAATTTATTTTTAGAGAGAGGGGAATAGAAGAGATGGAGAGAAACATCAATGTGTGGTTGTCTCTCATGTACCCCTTACTGGAGACCTGACCGTCAGCCCAGGATGTGCATTGATTGAGAATCAAACTGGCAGCCCTTTGGTTTGCAGACTGGCACTCAGTCTACTGAGCCACACCAGCCAGGGCCACTTTCACCACTCTTATTCAGTGTAGTACTGGAAGTCCTAGCCACAGTGATCAGACAAGAAATAAAAGGAATCCACATTGGAAAGGAGGAAATAAAGCTGTTATTTTTCACAGAGGACATGATATTGTACATACAAAACCCTAAAGACTCCACCAAAATACTACTAGATCTAATAAATTAATTTGGCAAAGTAGCAGAATACAAAATTAAATTTCAGAAATTGGTGGTATTTTTATATACCAATAATGAACTATGAGAAAGAGAAATTAAGAAAACAATCCCATTTGCTATCACAAAAAATAAATAAATAAAATACCTAGGAAAACATTTAACCGAGGAGTAAAAAAAAAAAAATTGAGGAAGATTTGAATAAGTGGAACCATATGCACTGTTTATGGACTGGAAGAATTAAAATGTCCATACTAGCCTAATCATTCTATAGATTCAATGCAATTCCTACTAAAATACCAATGGTATTTCTATGACAGATCTAGAACAAATATTCCAAAAATTTATATGGAACCTAAAAAGACCCTGAATAGCCTCTGCAATCTTGAGGAAGAAGAACAAAGTTGGAGGTATCATCCTACTGGATATTAAGCTAGACTATAAGTACACTGTAATCAAAACAGCTTGGTACTGGCATACTAACAAGCATATAGATCAATGGAACAGAACAGAGAGCTCAGAAATAAACCCATGCTTTATGGGCAATTAGTATTCGTCAAGGGAAGCAAGGACATATAATGGAGTAAAGACTATCTCTTCAATAAATGGTGTTGGGAAAAGTGGACAGGTACAAGCGAAAAAACAAAACTAGGCCACCAACTTACACCATACACCAGAATAAACTCAAAATGGACCAAAGACTTAAGTGTAAGTCATGAATCATAAAAATCCTGAAAGAAAACATAGGCAGTAACATCTCAGACATCATTCATAGCCATATTTTTGCCAGTATATCTCTTTGGGCAAAAAAAGAAAAGATAAACAAATGGGACTACATCGAACCAAAAGCTTTTGCACAGAAAAAAAAAAATCAACAAAATGAAAAGGGAACTCACTGTATGAGAGAACATATTTATCAATGATACATCTGACAAGGGGTAAATTTCCAGAATATATAAACAATTTATACAACTAAACACCAGGAAGACAAACAACCCAATTAAGGAATGGGCAAAGGACCTGAATAGACACTTCTTCAAAGAGGACATATGGATGGCCGATAGACATATGAAAAAAATTCTCAATGTCACTAATCATCAGAGAGATGCAAATTAAAACCACAATGAGATATCACCTTACACCCACCAGAATGACCATCATTAATGAATCAACAAACAACAAGTGTTGATGAGGATGTGGAGAAAAGGAACCCTTGTGCACTCTCGATGGGAATACAGACTGGTGCTGCCACTGTGGAAAGCAGTATGGAGATAGCTCAAAAAATTAAAAATGGCCCTGGCTGATGTAGCTCAGTGGATTGAGCACGGGCCTGCAAACCAAAGGATCGCGGTTCGATTCCCAGCCAGGGCACATGCGTGGGTTGCAGGCTGGTTCCCAGCAGGGGACACACAAGAGGCAACCACACATTGATATTTCTCTCCCTCTCTCCTTCCCTTCCCCTCTAAAGATAAATGAATAAAATCTTTAAAAAATTAAAAACGGATCTGCCTTTTGACTCAGCGATCCCACTTCTGGGAATATATCCAAATATATCTGGGAATATACAACACAAAATGCTAATTCAAAAGAGCATAAGCACCCCTATGTTTATTGCAGTGTCGTTTACTATCACCAAGATATGGAAGCAGCTCAAGTGCCCATCAGTAAGTGAGCAGGTAAAACAACTATGGGGCATTTACACAATGGAATACTACTGGGCCATTAAAACAAAGGAAATCTTACCTTTTGTGACAGCATGGATGGACCTGGAGAGCATTATGCTAAGTGAAATAAGCCAGTTAGAGAAAGACAAATACCATATGATCTCATTTATATGTGGAATCTAGTGAACAAAATAAACTGATGAACAAAATGGGAACAGAGGCAGGGATACATGGGAGAGACTGACAGCTGTCAGAGGGGATGGGGGTTGGGAGGACTGAATGAAAGAAGGTGAAGGGATTAACCAAAAAAACATATTTACCTAATACACAGACAAAGACAATGGTGTGCTGATAGCCAGAGGGAAAGGGGGATGGGGCATAGGTAGAGGTGGGCAAAGGTGGGAAATGAGGACAGAAAGAGAGTTTGCTGGGGGCGATGGGCACACGATGCTGTGTGCAGATGATGTGTTATTGAGTTCCACACTTGAAACCTGTATGGTTTTATGAACCAATGTCACCCCAATAAATTCAATAAAAAATAAATAAATTATTCTGGAAAAAAAAATGAACTGTGGTATATATAATGAAATATTATTCAGCTACCAAAAATAAGCTCATCCTGCTATTTATGACAACATGAATGGAATTTGAGGGCATTATGCTCAATGAAATAAGTCAGACAGAGAAAGACAAATACTGTATGTTTTCATTTATATGTGAAATAATTATAAAATTAAATTCATACAAATAGAGTGGTGGTTGCCAGGGGCATTGGGAAGATGGGTGAAGGTGGTCAGAGGATACAAACTTCTTAGCGATAAGATGAATAATTTCTGGGGATCTAAGGTACAGCATGTCGATTATAGTTAACAATAATATATTGTATATGTGTAAGTTGCTAAGAGAGTAGATCTAAAAGTTCTCACCACACACAGGCACATACAGAAGTTAACTATCTGAGGTCATATCGGTGTTCACTAACCTTACACTGGTAATTATCTTGCAATACATACGTATACCAAAACTTCACATTGTACACCTTATACTTACACAATGTCAATATGTCAATTATATCTCAATGTAACTTGAAAAAAAAGACGTAGACAAAGAATGTTTCACACAAACACAATGACAAAGAAAGAGAAGCAGATTCATATAAAGAGATGCACTAAAAGAGAAAATTAGACC
>PVKM010033077.1:0-16131 GCA_004027735.1 Carollia perspicillata
CTGGGCCTTCTTCAGAGGCCTGGCGTATGACCTCTCCTCCCTTTCCCACGCTCTTCTGGGTCTTGGGTTCTCTGTGAAATGGGAAGGGGTCTCTCAGGCTCAGGGATAAGGAATGGAGAAGGAATATGAAGTGTGGGGAGGAAGAAACTTTCCTTTACCTGTTTTAGGTTCTTCTAGCTGGTGTAATAATTAAATCAACATGAGCTTGATTAATGACAGATAATAGCCAAATTTAATTACAGATGTACATATGGAAACCCCACATACACAAGAGAGTCAGAGACCCCACATACATGCAGGGTTCCGAGACAGAAAGTTAAAACGAGGTAAGTATGACATTCTGAGCTAAGGATGGGGTTGGGAGGCGGGGCTTCAGAGGGGAGGGTTATTGGCAGGATGATAAAAAGAGCGGGTGTTCAGTAATTAGATGTTTGCACTGCCATACAGGTAGGTCATAAAAGTTATTTCTGGTGATACTCTTATTATGGACAAAGCCCCTAATTTAAATTCTTGAAGGGAGAGGTAAAGTCTTCTCATGAGCCCATAGGGTGTCGATTGCCTTCAGCTCAAAATAAATCACATGCCCAAGTGTTACCTCTCGGAGAGGCCTGTTCTGAACCCCCCAGGAGGGATTTCCATTTCTGGTAACATGGAAACCTGTGCCTGCTCCAGCTAGAAACATCAAGAAATGCTGCACAGAATTAAAAAAAAAAAACTTTTTCAAGTATGTAAGTGCTGACAAAGCAGTAAGGAATGAAGAAATCACGGTCTAAGTAAACGCAGACTCCAGGAGGTGAGCAGGGCACCAGGGCCCCTAGTGTCCTGAAGGCATTGACCGAACTAAGCCAAGATGAACTTTAGTTTTGTTGGTTTGTGAAGTGAAGAAGACGGAACTAAAGCCCAGGGTCCACTCGAGGTGGGGAGACAAGGGGGACCCCTCTCCATTATGCTGTGACCCTAAACGGCTACGTGTTTAAGCTAAAAACCAGAGGAAACCCATCCCACCCACTTCATGGGATTGCAAGGAACGGTGGTGCTGCAGGGAGCTGGGGAAAACAGGACATCGGCGGCCCAGGCAGGAGTCCGCAGTCCACATGCCTTTAAGGCACTTTGGTGGTGGTGGGGGCTGCGGATGCAGGGGTTGGTGAGAGAACGCGGCCCAGCTAGATCTATGTGAGTGCCGCCACGAGCAACACATTTTCCTCCTGTGTCTCAAAGACACCTGTAGGGGTTCGGAATGAGTATCCCCAGAATGCACCACCCCGGCACTCTTTGAGCTGAAGACAATAGATGTCCAAAAGTCTCAGGAAGAGTATTTATGTCCCCCTTAGCTGCCTAAAAGAATTTAAATGAAGGACCTGGTCCAAGAAGAGCACTATTACCAGAACGATCTGCAAAGAATGTGGGCTGGGTGCAGGAGGGGAGACTCAGCGGGGCTTGGAGACAGAGTCCTCTCCGCATCCCATTGTCTCTTCCTGGCCCAGCAAATATTTGTTTTTCCACCTCCATGTGAATTGTCTTTCTCCCCTTTGAAGTCCCAGACCCTAGCCCCCTTCTCTTTAGTTCCTCATAGCTTATCACCCCACTTGTCTGACTACCTGCGGACCCCATATTCTTATGGAGACCCCTGTACATATAAAGTTAATCATTTTTTTCTCCTGTTAATCTGTCTTATGTTAATTTGATTATTAGACCAGCCAAAGAACTTAGAAGGGTAAAATAAAAATGTTTCCTCCCTCACACATCCAACAGGTGATCTCCTCAGGGCAGTGAGCAGTTACAGTCACCAGCCCAAAGCCACCAAATGCAAAGCAATTGAGATCAGGCAGGGGAGTGTCCCCTGGCTTCCTTCTTGTCACCCGTAAATGACAGGCTCAGCCAGATGTTCCAAGATCCCCCTGGCACAGGGGTTCTCTGCGGTATAGACTTACTCCAGGTAGAGTGTGTTCCCACTTCGTATTCTGTGGTGCCTGTCCAGAGTGACGTGTAGGGGATGGGAGTGATGGACTAGCCCAGAAGGAGACGGGCGAGAGGCTGCCCCAGTTCCCAGCTCTGGGGGAGGGCAGAAGAGGAATGAAGTGGGTGATGACTGAGGCCCAGACTGGGCCTTTGATGTGTGCGTGGATAGGTGGGTGGGTGACAGCCCCAGTAATAGGTGCTGCCGGAAAGAGGGGGAGCCCCTGGGGGCATCCTCCGCTTGACCTGCTTGGGCTCTCCTATAATTGCCCTCTTCCTTCCTTGGCAGACTACAAATAGGGGCATGCTGCTCTAGGCTCCTACAGTTGAACCACCAACACCAGTGGTAAGTGCCAGCTGCTTGGGTCCTGCTCTGGTTTGGGTGGTAGGCAGAGCAGGATCTGTCTCCTGGCCCAGGGTCAGGCACGGGGCTGGAGGGAGAACCACAGCAGGGGTTGAGGAGGTGAGGGAAGTCAGATGTAGTGGACTCAGGGGTTCCCTTGTACGGTGAGGGGCTGTTGGGAAGTTTGGGTTAAGGGGTATGCAGAGCTGAGGTCTGGGCCTGGGGTGGGGGCAATGGGTTAAAAGCACTGGTGCTACCCTCAGTTAGCTCCCTCCTCCTCCCCTTTGCCTTCTTCCTTCTTTCCTGACTGCGGGTCGAGACAAGCCAGACTGCTTGGGGAAGAGAGGATTCCCTCCAGTTTCCAGGCACCGAGCTTCTGGAAAAGCAACAGTGGTGGCACCAGGCAGGCTGGCAGGAGCCCAGAAGGGCAGCTGAGCACCTCTGAGATTCCTTTGCCTGGGATCATGGCCCTTTCTTCTCCTGGGAACCTGGGTACCCTGCTCCCACTCTGGGCTGCCACAGAGAGACCCCCGGGAGTGCTTGGACCCATCTTCCCCTGCCTGTTCTTCCCCCACAGCCACAATCATTTGCTGGCCACTTGTTCCACAGGCCATGCAGAGGGGGAATCATTAGAGGGAGAGGTTTGGCCCTGGGTCTCGTATGTTGTAAGACTCCTATTCCCTGGGGGAACCGGGAGTGAGTCATGGGGCTCACAGGAAAACAACACTTGGCTCCCAGCTGCCTTATGGCTTCACCAGGCTGCAAGTGTCCTCCCAGAAGGCCAGTGAAAGGAGCCAGTGGAATGGGGTGGAGGGAAATTCCAGAAAGGGTTTTCCCTCTAACAGAACAGGGTACCCCTATGCAGAGCCTTCTGTCTCAAGACCCCCAGGGGTCAGGAAGATGGGATGGCTCAGATGGGGCAGGTTAGAGATAGGCAAATACCCGATCTAGCTCCCTGTCTAGGCCTGTGAGGTAAGACTGGCCCCACTTTATACATATGACACCCATCTGACCGGGCCTGTGAGATGGGATTGACCCCACTTTACAGATGAGGCACCCGAGACCCAGGCAAGGTAAACGGCTCATCCAGGGTTGCACAGCTAGTGAGAGGGAAGGGGGTCCCGGAAGTATTTCCTCTGGATGCAGCTTCCCTGAGTCAGGCGAGGAGGGATGGTGAGGAGTGGTGAGGCAGTGGGGGTCCCTCTTGGACCTGACCCTTCCTAAGAATGCCCAGCTTCTTCAAGAACCCGAGGACAGGGAGCACAGGGCAAGGGTCTTTTTGAGCAAGTTCCTACAGAAGCTCTGGGTTCCTGAAGGGGAGGAAGCTTCCAGGCCCAAGGGCTATATGTTCTGGGGTGGTGCAGAGGGAACTGAGTTTTTCTTGAGTGTCTGGAATGAGAAGATGTGGAGAGAATCAGGGAGTCCCTTGGGGGCTATGCAGGGATGTTGGGGAGATGAGACCTCTGTCCAGGAAAATAACAACTCGGTGGAAGGGGTGGGCAGTAGGGAGGTAGATTAGGTGACACTGGTATAATCAGGGTGGGCTGCTCAGAGGAGGAGGGGCTTGTAGGGCCAGAAGCCTGGTGGAGATTAAGACAGGCCTGGGAGCAGTCCCAGAAACATGGAGGGTAGAGGTGTGGGCGGTGACTGGGGCTTCTGCTGTGGGTCACATCCTTGTTCTGTAACAGTGAGGATGGCCAGGCCTCTGGAGCAGGCGGTGGCTGCCATCGTGTGCACCTTCCGGGAATACGCGGGGCGCTGTGGGGACAAGCACAAGCTCTGCCAGGCAGAGCTCAAGGAGCTGCTACAGAAGGAGCTGCCCACCTGGACCCCGGTGAGCACCTGGGGTACCGACCCTGCAGGGAAGCGCTGCGTGGACAAGTTCCGAGCATAGGACAGCAAGAGGGGTGAAGTTAGACCGTGTGGAGGGAATACTAGGAAGGGAACCGACACGCCGGAATCTCAGTTTCCTCATCAGCCCTGCTGGTTTTCCGGGCTGCCGGGAGGATGGAGTGAGAGCATGGGAAGAATGCCTAACACGTAGAGGCACTCGGTGGCAATAGTGGGCGCTCAGTCAATGATCTGAGAAGGAGGGTTTGGGAAGGGGTTGGCATGGTGAGTTATCAGGGCGGGGAGGGTGAGGCTGGCCCCCAGAAGGGGTGTGGGTTGGGATGGGTGGGATCACACAGGAGTAGGGGGGAGGGAAGCAGTGAGTGTGTAAGGTGTCCTGCCCTCTTCAACCTGCCCCCATCAACCCTTCCCAACCCCCTCATAGACGGAGTTCCGGGAGTGTGACTACAATAAATTCATGAGCGTTCTGGACACCAACAAGGATTGCGAGGTGGACTTTGCTGAGTACGTGCGCTCCCTTGCCTGTGTCTGCACCTACTGCCACGACTACTTCAAGGACTGCCCCCCGGAGCCTCCCTGCTCCCAGTAGCCTCTGCTCCAGCAGGTGGGGCACCTGCAAGCCAGGGTCTGCTCAGATCTGCTCCATCTCTGCCCTGAGGTGGTCCTGGTCATGTTGCCCACACTCCCCTCCCCTCTCTCCTACACACTCTCCACCAGGAATCTCCCAGGTTTGCCCCTGATGTCTCCATCCGGAGGCTTCTCCTTTTGCCCATGGTAGGGAACACATGAGGGACCTGTTTCCAGGATCACAGCTCGTGACATGTACAGCAGCCATCCTCGCGTCCCTACATGGCCCAAGATGGGTGGGCAGGGGTGGGGATTTGTTTTGAGGCTCTCTGGGCCTGACAGAGTATGTGCACAAATGAAACCATGACAGGCGCAGGCCTACTTAACTCCTAATAAAGAACTGGTGTCACTTGGCTTGGTTTGGTTCTTTTAAGAGGACAGCCAGGGCCTTGGGGCAAAGTCTGCTGACTTCTTAGCTCCTCTCTGGCCATTTCCACTGGAGAACAAGAGGTGGAGGGCAGTTTCAGACACTGTAGAAATGAAATGGTCTCTATGGTCCAGCAGGAGAGGGTGGGATCTACAAAAGGACGATGTCCAGGCGAGGCTGGGGGTCTCTCTCTCTCTGGGGTCTTTGAAGGACAAGCTTCTCTGGGCTGTTCAGGAGGGAGAGAGGGCAGCCTGGGGAGGGAGAGAGGGCAGCCTGGGGAGAAGTCAGCCCTCTGACAGGATGTTGTGAATGAGGGTGGGGCCGTGGGGCTGGGGCGGGTTTGTTCCCTGCCCTGGGCTGTGTGAGCCCAGAGTGCAGCACTAATTGGATTAGGGTGCCTGAGATCTGATTAGGGTGTTGTCCCAGCCAGGGAGGGGTGCCTTGCAATGGGAGGGGAAGGGGAGACCTTGAGGCGTACCCCATCCCTGAAGCCACAACTACTTGAGGGTCTTAACTACCACTTCTGACCCTCACTCTGTCCCTGAGTTCATACCCCACCCTGAGGGGCTAACCCTGATCCCTAACTCTCCCATTTTGTGTCATTTTATCTCTCACTTTCTACCCCATTTTTCATTACAGACACCCACCCAATTCTAAGTTCCCACTGTGGAGGCCCTCCCTGCCCCACCTGCTCCTGGTACCGCCAATCCCTCCCTGAACTCCCACACCTGACTCCTACTCCCTACTCGTCACTACCTCCCCCAGGTTCCCTTCTCCACGGACAAGCTTCAGTGGTCCTAGTGCCTCCTTTAGGTGTTAGCCTGTTCCTCCTCCCAGACCTCCAGCTCCTGCCCTGGGCCTCGCTCAGCATGGCAGAGAGCCCTTTGGGGAGGGGAGAGAGGCAGAGTGAGCCGTCCCAATCTCTGAGCCTGGGGTCCTGTCCCTTAATTCCTAGGAAGTCACATTTCCAGGGCAATTTCCCACCCATCACCCGCCACACCTGGATCCCCTTTCCTAGCTGCTGGGTGGGACTACTTATTCTTTGTCCCCCATTCCCAGGCATAGACCACCCCTTCCTTCAGCTACCTAAAACTCAGGCTGAGCAGTGTATATTGTCAGGGGAGGGTGCCCACCTCATTGAGGCCCCTGCTTGTGCCCATTGGGCTCTCCCATTGTCTCTCTTTTGCCCCTCAGGGCAGGGAGCTGTGTTTCCAGGCTGGGCTGGTGGAGGGGGCCCCAGCATGCACCACATTGGCCCAGGCGGGAGGGCTGCCTCCCCCTCTCCCCCATCCGCTGCCATGGGCAGGGCCTGGCTGGGGTATAAATAAGTCAGACCGCTGGGCTTTCCCCACTCTTCCTGTCTCCCCAACCCTCTTTCTTCAGCGCTTCCTCTCTCTTGGACTGGTGAGTTGTGGTCACTTGACTGGCAAGCAAGGGGTGGCAGGCTGAGGATCAGGGCAAGAAAAAGAGGTGGCTGGTAGGGGCCAGATGTGCTAATAAGGTCCAGATGTGAGATTCCAAGGTGGAGGCTCTGGGGTAGGATGTGTGTGCATGCACACCCATGCGTGTGCAAAAGAGAAAACAAAGAGAAAGATGCATGCAGGTGGCTGGATCTGAGATATAGTACGTTCAATTGCTCTAGTATGTTTTGTGTGTGTGACCTGTGGTGTGCACATTGGCTTGTGTTTGCTGGCTTGCACGGGCTTGGGTGTGCATACTCTGGTGTGGGAAGCAAAGTGGAGGCAGAAGGCAGCTGTGAGCTTTTGTCTGGTAGTGTCCATGAGCCTCTGCCCAGCACCCAGCAGCCCAGTCCATGGGCGCTCAGCCTCCCCGGCATCCCTGCCTCTGCCACCTCACCCTGCCCCTCCCTATGCTAGACCGCTGGTGTTTTCCGCTACAGGCTCCTGGGCAGGCTCCAGCAGCCTCGCCCAACGCTGGGAGGGGGAAGAATGAGCTGGGCGGGCTGCTGTGGGCTGAGTGGACTGAGTGAGGCCCCGGGAGTTTGCTGCCTGAAACCCAGAGCCTGTGCAGTGGATCCTGCAAGTGTGTCCTGCCGAAACTCACATTTCCCATTGTGCTCCCCCCAGGAGCTGAGCCCCACCTTTCTGGGGCTCCCCTGTGGTGGGAGTAGAATGTCACCAAAGGGTACCTTGAGTGATGGAGGTGGGATGGGGCATTCTAATTACACAGCTGGGGTGGGGTAGATAAGGAGGCCTCTGTGACCCCCTGCACGCAGATCTCGACTGCTGCCATGGCATACCCTCTGGAGAAGGCCCTGGATGTGATGGTGTCTACCTTCCACAAGTATTCGGGCAAGGAAGGTGACAAGTTCAAGCTCAATAAGTCGGAGCTAAAGGACCTGCTGACCCGGGAGATGCCCAGCTTCTTGGGGGTGAGTGACTACTGCCTGCAAATGAGTCTCCGTTGTGGGGCATCCCCCACAGAGGAGGGGTTAGGGCCCTGGGAGGCACCAGTCTTTCTGCAGAGCAGGGGCTACAGCTGGCACCTAACATTGAGTTGGGGAAGGTGGGGCAGAGAGCTTGCTCTGGTTGCCCGGGGTGGAGACAGAGTGAGCACCCACCACTCACTTCCTGGTGCCCAGCAGAAAGGTGGCTGGGAATAAATATGCAGGTTACCCACCTGACAATCGGCCAGGGGCTTTGCACAAATTAACTAAAAGGCAACCAAAGCTCAGAGAAGCTAAGTAGCATCCTGAGGTAGTCAGTGTGCAAAGCTGAGATCTGTGAACCAGGATGGTCCACCATCACTCCAGCAAAGAACAATTTTTGAGTTTCTATTTGGCTTTTAAATGTGAAGACAGTTAAGGAGACACTCACCTGCTTATTTCCCCTGATCAGGCATAGCTTCCACCTGTATCAAACTTCATGCAGTTTATGTACTACTTTCATGACCGTTTGCTAATTGGATTCTTAAAAAGACCTTGGGGGAAGATGGGGTCCCCTTTTCCAGTAACACCCTGGGACTCAGATTTCCTCATCTGCAGGGAACCCACGTCCTGGCCCATCTGCATTTGGAAACCTGGTCTAGTCTTGGCTCCGTCCCTTGGGGTGCTGGTGTCTACCTGTAGCTTCTTCCCCCTGCAGAAAAGGACAGACGAAGCAGCATTCCAGAAGCTGATGAGCAACTTAGACAGCAACAAGGACAACGAGGTGGACTTCCAGGAGTACTGTGTCTTCCTCTCCTGCATCGCCATGATGTGCAACGAGTTCTTTGAGGGCTTCCCCGACAAGCAGCCCCGGAAGAAATAAGGGCTCCTCTGAGGCGGTGGGGGCCTGCCAGCTGGGGTTGTCCCTGTGGATAGTGGGCACAAAGCCTCGTCCTGGCTCCTCCAGATGTGTGCAGGATGCTGAGCAAATTCAATAAAGATTTTTGAAACCTATGAGTCTGATGGTCTGAAAGACACTAGGGGCATGGGGTTGGGGCTGAGGGGTATGGGAGTTGAGCTGCAGTTTTGTCGAGAGAGCTGGAGGATGGGGGAGGGATGTAGTGTGATTGTGTGTGTATGTGTGTGACAGAGTTGACTCTGAGTGGACCAAAGGCAGATAAAGGGACCCCCAGAGGCTTGGAATATGTCAGCTCTAGGATCTTAGTTAGGGCATTTGCTACTCCCACCTCTCCAACGTTGGCTCTGGCCAGACCTCTGACTAAGGCTGGGATGGGTGGAAGGTCACATCTGCTCCTGGTTGGTGTCTGGGATGAAGCTTGTGTGCCCTGAGGGTGCGGTGGGGGAACGGGAGGCCGTGCGGGATGTGGAGGCGGGCTCCATCCTGGTACCTCCTTCCAGCACACGACTTAAACCCCCAGGCATGGGTGAGTCCTTCCTGGACATGATCGGATCAGAGGGGCGACGTGGAGGGAGACCAGGGTGTTGGCAACAGCCTGAGAACATTGTCCTTCTCTGCTCCTCTGTCTTTGTCCCAGAGGTCCTGGGATGAGTGAGAGCTGTTATTAGTTAGGGATCACATTCCTTCAGAGAAGGACAGAGCAGCTCGGAGGGGTGAGTGGAGGACAGTGAGGGAGACAGTGGGAGGCGACCACAATTCTGAAGACAAAATTCCAGACATGTGATCTGATAAATAAAATTGAGACTCCCCCACCCCCAAAATATCAGGCATGGCGTTGCTTTTCTGTAGGTTAAAGGGCAGTAGCTCCGGCCTCCAGTGGGTGGGACTGAGGTTAGCTCTCCAGGGCACACCTGGGTGGTGTGGGGACCTTTAAGGAAGAGCTGAGTAGAAGGCAGGTCCAGAGGCAAGAGGTTTTTGTCCCCTTGACCTTCTAAGCTTTCCCTTTTTCTTCTCATCATGTGTTTTTCTCTCAAGTTTCAGAAGAATGGGATAGTGACTCAGATATTCCCTCAGTGTGACTACAGAGACTTTGGTAGAACTTTGGTCCAGGAAAAAGTTCGCCTCTTCCCTCTTTCTCTGCCTTCCGCCCTGCCGCAAGTCTGCCTGCCCATAACCCTGGAGAGTGCCCTCCCCAGAGCCTCCTCCAGTTTCATTCTCTGCTTCGGAAACTTCTGTTGCTAGGCAACCAGTCCCTGCAGCCTTTCTAGCCTTGCCAGCTGGGGGTGGAAGTGGAGTGGTGCCACGAAGAAGACCTAGGCAAGCTAGGGTGGGGCTGCAGCAGCCACAGGTGCTAAGCCCCTAACTCCATTCTGTTCTCAGACTTGGACTGGTTCGTGATAGAACAATGAGTCTCTCTTGGGATAAGGCAACTCTCCCTGACCGCTACCCCATTCATTACTGCACCTAGAACTTGCTGTCCACAATCCAATCCTCTATCCCATCGCCAGGACCTACTCTTCCCTGGACCCCCTCCCCAGGCCCTGATTTGCAGTCCTCCAGTCCAAGAATCTCTGACAATTCTTTCTCAGGAAGTTAAATGAGGCATAGAAGAAATCATTCATTTGAAAGCCATTTCAAAACCTTAAGCTCTATACTAACTAGTGACCTGGACCATTCATTGCCTTGGCAAGAAACATCTTCCCTTCTAATTCCCATCTCCAGGTGTGTCTGCTCTGCTCTTGAAGAGGCTGGGAGGGCCCAAATGGCCAGCAGCCTAGGGCATGGGAGATACCCTGTGTTTGGTCCACACCTCTTGGGTCTTCTCTCTAGGATAGCCTGGCTTCTTCCTTTCTGCCCTATTGGCCCATCAGATTGTGAATTCTGGTTTTCTGTTGGGGAAACAAAGCTTCCGGGGCTGATGATGTGTATGTCACAGTGGACCCAGTGTGCCGTTCCTTCCTTTGGAAATAGAAAGGTTAGATTGGCAGAAGGGATTTCTCGCCAGCCCTGTCCCAGGAGACTCTGACCTGGGTCTCTTCATGTCCCTGGACCCTTCTCATTGGCCCTGTCCCTCTGCTAATTTCCTGGGGACTGGAGGGAGGGAATAAAGGCAGAGAGAAGTGGAAGGGAGCCTGTTTTTGCTGCGTGAGTTCTCTGGTTCGGTCTTTCCTTGGTGAGTCCTTCTTTCTGATCTCCCTGCTCATCTATATGGTAGGGCAAGCTGGGTGATGTGGCCAGAGGGTGACAAGCCATGACGGCCTCCACCAAGGGAGACCTGGCCCAATGAGTAGGCATCTATTTAGGGAAAGGAGAACAGGGCATTTGAACTGTGGCTTTCAGCATTTCCTGAGAGGGATTCTGGGGTTGCCTCTACTTTGGTCCTGGCTGAGTCTCCAGGAGGTGAGGAGAAGCTGAGGTTTTTGGGAGGTGTGAAGCGAATGACAGGTCCAGTTCAAGAATCATGGGGTAGTCTTTGGGTTGACAATGAGAGCCAGCAGCCTCTTCCTGCTTGCTCTGGACTCTGCACAGATTTACCTGCAGCCTCCGAGTTCCTTGGGTGTTGCCTCCTTCCTCCCAAAGGGGGAAGTGGTTTTCAAGTCTGAGTCACAGGAGCTCCAGCTGCCTCTTTACTTGGGTGGGTGTGGTTGTGCTGATGGACCAGAGGGCCCCATCCAGTGCCACCTCTGGATCCAGCTCTCAGAATGATCTGGAGAATTCAATAAATGCACCCCCCCTTCCTGCCTCGTGGCCAGTCTCTGGGCACAGTTCTCTGGGCCAGAGACTGGAGACCAGCTGGACAAGTCCAATCACCTCTGTTCTGTTTCCTGTTGAGATCATATCTCCCGGGTCTAGCTCTAGCCCCCTCCAGCCTCTGAACTCTCTCCTTACCCTGTTCCCTACTCCCACATAGGACAGGAGGCAAAGGAGGGTGACTAGGGTACCTCTGGAAAGGAATTTCTAGGCTGGATGGGGCAGGGAGAAAACCCTGACCCCTTATCAGCTCCATCATCGGTCACCAGTTCTTTTGGAGAGTTCGTCTTGTCATACTTTGGCCCCTAGACCCCCTTTTTAACATGCCCTGAGCAAGGCAGTGTGCAGTCTCCTTCAGGAGCTGGTCAGTCTCACCACTCTGGCTGTTCCACTTGAGCTTGGCTCTCACTAGAACCATCCTCGACACATTTGAGTCCACCTGTTGGTGGATTTTGGTCTCATGGATTCCAGTCTCTGATCCTTGAGGGATGGGTCTGGGAGATGGGCTAGTGACAGGGGGCAGCAGAAGACCTGGCTTCCCAGCAAATGTGACCTGTCCCCTCCCTTTCCCTTCCAGAATTGCACACCATCATGGAGACCCCTCTTGAGAAGGCCCTGGCCACGATGGTCACCACTTTCCACAAATATTCGGGGAGAGAGGGCAGCAAACTGACCCTGAGTAGGAAGGAACTAAAGGAGTTGATCAAGAAGGAGCTGTGTCTTGGCGAGGTAGGTGGCTGCCCCCTCACCCACCCAACTTCGTGTGTTCCCTCTGGGCCCTGTGGGGGGGCAGGGGAGAAAAAGAGGAAGCACCAACGCATTGATACCACTGTCAGGGGGTCCCGGTAGAGGTGGGAGACCTAGCCCTGCCTCCATAGAGACCCAGAGTGAGGGGACACACACCTACCCCCAGGGCACTCTAGTCTCAGCCAGGAGTAGGATGGCCAAAAGGGACAGAGACCAAAGGAAGAAGGTGAGCGCGTTAGGCCGACAGAACTCTAGACCTCTAGGCTGTGGGATAAGTCGGATTTCACTGGGAAGAAGGAAGTCTGTGTGAGGCTTTAGAGAATGTAATCAAGGAAACTTTGATTTGAGGCCAGGCCCACACAGGGGTGGCAGAGCCTATGTGAGGCATTGCAGGGGATGAGGGGACCCAGGGGGTCTAGGCCGGGCTGGGCACAGCTCAAAGGCAGAGCCCCCACCTGCAGAGCTCTCAGCTGATGCCGCCACAGGAACCAAAAGGATAGCTCTGCTAGTTTGTGAACACAGGTTTGGAAGGAGACGGAACTGACCGTTACCAGATGCAGATGTTGGGAGAGAGGTAACTGGCAGAGGGCCAGTAACTGGCCTATGAAGTAGTTATGACATTATTTTTACAGTTAAAAAAATTGAGGCTCAGATACATTATATGACTTGTTTCGGGACATCCAGCTCGTGAGAGGCTGAGCCGGAATTCCAGGCAAGGCCTGTATATCACTCTTCCCTTTGCCTTTAAAATTCAGTCATATGCTGAACCCTGGAGGACCTCCCCAGAGAGGAGCTCCCCCAAGTGTGCCCCTGTGGGCAGGGGACTGAAGCAAGTGTGTGTGTCACCAGGCCTACTCTCTGGCCTTCCTGCCACATTTCCTGCATCCTGGAGTTAATGAGGGTGGAGGGAGGGGCCACGGGTCCAGTAGGGGTTAATTACAGGAGGACAGAGGCCCTGGGGAGGGTCTGGCTATAACAGGAGCCCAGACTGGGGACAAGGATTGCATCACAGACAAGCTGTTTCCATCTCTGTATGTCCCGACATCCCGTCTCCTGTGGAGAGGCTGGGGCGTCCCCCTGTGAAGAGGGGAGGGCAGGGTGTCTGTGTTTTCCTAGTGTACCACTCCAGGGCCCTGTGTCCATTCTCTTGGTGGAGCTGGGCTGGGAGGGCAGGGGACCAGACAGGGATTACGGTTGGGCGCCAGGCACTCCTCTCCGTCCCGCTGCCCTGCAAGTTCTGGGAGCAGGGAAGGATACTGCGTCTCGTCAGCTCCCACACACTGCTGTCAGGGAGAGATGTGTGGTCTGGGTCAATCCTTACCTATCTGCCATAGGGACAGCAGAAGTCAGAGACTCGGATCATGCTCAGTGCCACATTGTCACCAAACTGTTACTGCCGGGTGTTATATAAAATCTGGATGGTGGAAAGTGGTGAGGGAGAGTGAGGGTGGCCTTGACTTCCTATTGTAATTTATTTAAGTTCAGGTGTCAGGTCCCCACACCCCTGCTTGGTGCCAGGCCCTGGGTGTGGGCTGGGGAGGGACTGGGGGTCCAGATGCTCAGAGTATTGCCGACTCAGGTGGGGGTCACCGTGAGGCTGCCTGTCCAGGGGCGGGAGGCATCTGCAGTGGTGGGGCAGGGCCGAGAGGCCTGGCTGATGTGTCCCTGTACCTGGGCCCTCCAAGAAGATGCAGGAGGGCAGTATCGATGACCTGATGAAGAGCCTCGACAAAAACTGCGACCAGGAGATCGACTTTAAGGAGTACTCGGTGTTCCTGACCACGCTGTGCATGGCCTACAATGACTTCTTCCTGGAGGAGCACAAATGACGGGGCTCAGCCGCGGCCCCGGCCTCTGCAGCTCCTTTCACAGATGCTCCGCAGCCCTATGCGCCCCTCTCCCTCCCAGGCGGACCCTGCTTCAGCTTTCCCTTCCTCCGGAGGAAATAAAGATTTTCCCACTCCAGGTGTCTGGAGGCTAGCTTCGGAGACGTTTTGTCCACCTTGGCCGGGGGTAGGGTGGGGCAAGGCAGAGCTTCTCCTTGAGTGGGTTGAGAGCCTCCGGGTGTTAGGGCCCTGGGCTCCCACTCATCTTCCTGGTCTTCTTCACTGCGGACATCAGTGAGCTTATCCAGGCTTAGTTTCGCCCTTCTGGAAAATGGGGAAGTGGGGCCAGGCTTTTGTTTGCCTTCCATGGATGCTGCTAAGACGCAGAGAAAGCTAAGGGGGAAGGTGCTTTGAGAGCGAGGACACTGGGGTTGTCTGGGGTGTGGTACCTGAGGGTAGTGGTGGGCAAGCCAGTCTGACTTGTCACCAGCTCACAGGATTTTACCCTGACAACACTAATAAGGACAAAAACAAAACAAAACAAAACAAGATCCTACCCCACCCCCCCCAAAGCAAAAGAGAAAATAAGACAAAATGATAATAGAAAATAAAGAAGGGCAAACTTGGTCCCTGGCCAGGTCACTCAGTTGTTTAAAGCATAGACTTGATACACCACGGTTGTGGGTTCAATCCCTGGTCAGGGCACATACAAGAATCAACCAATGAATGCATCAATAGTGGAACAAATTATTTCTCTCTCCTCTCTCTCCTTTCCTGTCTCTCTCTAAAATCGATGCATCAGAAAAAAAAGATGGGCAAACTTGGCAGCCCTCTTCCCTCTCCTCCATCCCTCCTGGGCAGCAGCAACCCCCCTCCCCCATTACCTTCAGTGCAGGGGAAGTAACCAGTGGTGCTTACAGGCAGGCAGGCTCACACCCCTAAAGCTCCAGGTCGAAGGTAGAATCCCAGGGTTGGGGTGGGAGGAGGAAGTTGGGTGGTAGTTGGAATTTATTTTTGCTGGTGGGTAGGTGTTGTAGAAGTCCTTCAAAATTTAAATCATATCACTGGCTACACCCCCTCCTTCACCTAGGTGTGAGCCTGAACACCCTCTGTGGGGCACGCTGTTCCACCTTCCCCCTACACATGTGTACACACACTACACACACACACATAAACACACACACTGCTCTGGCTCTCCACCAGGAGGTCCCTTGTCACCATATGTTACCAAGGCAGGCAAACTGAGCAGTGGTCTCCATTGGGCCCCCATCTTCCTGCCAGCCCCCTCCCTTGCCCTCTTCAACAGCTCCAGAGCAGGAGGCATGAAAAGTTGAATGGGCCTGGTGGGTGTTGCGCAAACCGTGGAGTGGGGTGTGGTGCACCCCTGGGCATTGTCTGCAGGCAGTTGGATTACTCACTGCATCCCCTCCATGCTCCCTGAGGCTTGGCTGCAGCTAGAAGGTGACTTCTGGCCAGGTCAGTGGTCCCTCGGCCACCCTGGGGCTCGTGCAGCCACACCCACCACCCAGGCCCACTGAGCAGGCTCCAGACTGGGCAGGTCTGTGCAGGAGTCAGGAGTGTGGGCTGGATCCTGGCTAAGGCTTCCGGTGGTGTGGCTCCCACTGTAGGCTTTTCTGGAGTGTGAGAGGGCACTTCTCAGATATGTCAGCCCACAGTGTGTGGCCCTGTGAGGCTGTGCATGGAGAGCTGGGTGTGCAGCCTCCACTCCCTCCACCCCACACTTCCCTACTTCTTTTGGAATCCCTGGAGGACAGTTTCCAGCTGCAGCCCTATTTGCTCCTTAGAATCCTTGAACCGTCCATCCTCCTTAGCTCTTCCTACCTCTTGCCCTTTAGAAGCAGATTAGAGACAGGGAGGTGCTAAATGCATCTGACCGGCATGCTGGGGTCCTAGTTCACACGCCTGAGCCTTACTGAGCTCATTGCTCCACTCCCCTAGGGGCTGGGGGATACTTTCAGCCTGGTATTCACTCCCTCTGAGTGAGGGGCAGGAGCAAAGGAGAGGTCAAGCCAAGTGAACCCAAGGTGGAGTGGGATCTTTGGTGACAAGTGAGTACTCCCTTGAACCACTTATATGAGAGAGGGCCGCCTGGGAGGGGGTAAGGGAGTGATGAGAAACCCAGGTTCTCATCACCACTGAGTCTGAATTTTTCAGCGTTAAAGTTAACACTATAGAAGCTGCAGAAGTTCCAAAGTGGAATGACAATGGCAGGCCTGGACCGGAACAGGACCAGGTGGTGAACTTCCAGGAACGTATCACTTTTCGGGAGCCTTGGCTGTGTTCTACCATGAGCTTCTCAGTGGCTAAGGATTAATTGGGAAGGTAGAGGCAGGCACC
>PVKM010033078.1:0-16126 GCA_004027735.1 Carollia perspicillata
TAAAAACTCAGATGGCTGGCCCTACCCCCAGAGCGACCATAGACTGGTACATTATGAGCTTCCAAGTGACTCTGTCATGTGGTGTTACCGATGTCGCCAAGCTGACCTAACTGTATCAGGCAGGGCACTGACTAGATGATTTCTAAGGGTTCTCCTGACAATAGATATTTTACTTATAAACAAAGTAAATCTGGCTTTGTCTATGATGTACTTTCAGCATCACTGTTCCCCCTTCCCCTAAGCATCCTGTATATAGGCTAATACTTGAAATCCCACAAATAGGGGACAGTTATTTTGATGTAAAGATTTTAGCTGCACTAACATATACATATTTAAGGGTATAGCAGGAAAGAAGACTAACATTTATTTAGAACCTCTTTTGTGAGGGTCATCATAAGAGCAGAAATATTAAGACTTGCCAGCATTTGTACTTAGAAGTCTCTTAATCTTGGTGTCTGTGATCTGACACTCTCCTGATTGCCTTTTTGCACCCCTGGCCATCCTCAACCCCCTTCATTAGCTGCTGCCCTTCCTAATTTCTTAACATCAGTGTGTTTAGGGCGTGGTCCTGGAGGGTACCATCTATCCCCTTAGTTTAAAACTTCACCAGTATGCTGATGACTCCCAAAGTATACTCTTGTCTTGGACCTCTCCCCTCAGCTCCAGCCTGTCTGATGGCTTCACTTGGATGTCTTCAAATACCACAGATAAAACATGTCTGAAGCCATAGTATGTATGAAGTCTCGATATGTGTCCATGGCCCCTTCCCTAGTGTGGGCCACCACCATCATCTGTCTTCTGGACAATACAGTGGTCTCCTGTTTTGTTTCACATTGGCTAGATGATGCTCTTAAAATGAAAACGGCCAGTCTTTCCCATACTGAAAACTTTTAAGAGGCCCACTGTCTACACTCCTCACCGTGGCCCACAAGGCCCTGCAGGATCTAGCTCTGCCTGTTCTTCCAGCCTCGTTTCATAATACATTTCCCTGTAGACCACACTCTTTCTTTCTTTTTTATTTTTTGATTCCTGGAACTCAGAACTTTGTCACACCACTGTATTGTTCCCTGTGTTCGACATGTATGTTCTTTCATTGTCTTGGTGTGGCTGGCTCCTTTTCATCCTTCAGGTTTCAGTGGAAACATTATGGTAGTTAAATATCCTTCTATGGCCATCCCATCAGTAGGTGCTTCAAGATTTATCATTTTCTATTTTATTATCCTGTCTACATTTGCCTTTGTCTTTACAAACTGTATGTACTTATTTTATGCTTACAATTTGATGACTTGTGTCTCGTCTGGCTTCCCCATTGGACTGTGGGCTCTAACAGGATGTTGATGGCAGGGAAGAAGCTGACTTCACTCCTTGGTGCACAGAGGAGACCTCTAAAAGAGCGAGTGAATGTATCAGAGCCCTGGAGAGTGTAATAATCCTGCTCAGGGCTGTCGAGCATGGGCAAGAAGGAAAGAGAGCAGCAGAGGAAGAAAGAGGGTTTGAGACACAGGAACCGTGAGCAGCGCAACGAACAGTATGGCTCACAGTTCAGTTTTAGACTGACCCGGCTGGGGACTTCCTACCTGGCCTGGACCCTTCCCAACAAGGAACTCTCTAGTGAGTTTCAGTCATTTTCCAGTTAGTTTTCATCAACTTTTTAGATATATAACTGTATTTGTCAGTATTGACAGTTTTACTTCCTTCCATTTTTTCAAATGGCTTTTCTTTCTCTCTCTTTCCTTCATGAGCCTGCCTGGAACATTTCACAGACCTTTTTCTTGTGGGTCTTAATCTTCCCTGAGCATCTCTTGGGGTCCTGCATGAAGGTGGCAGTAATTCATTTCATGTTCCGATCTGTTCCTTTCAGAATGCGCTTAGGGGAAGGAAGACCTTACTTGTGGTAGAGATATCTTATACGGGATGGGAAGCCACTGAGAAGTTCCCATATTGTTTCTCTGCCAGTTTGCCTCTGTTGTTCCTGAAATACTCAGCCAAGAAAGAGCTATACATCCCAGCAACCAGAGAGGGCAAGAGATGTAGAAGGCAGTGTTATGTATTAGGTTGGCCAAAAAGTCTGTTTAGTTTTTCTGTAAAAGGGAAGATGCATTTTTCATTTTCACTAATAACTTTGTTGATTTGGATATTTTGAATATGTTGGCTATCTCCTGCATGGTATAATGTTTATTGTTTTCATTTAATGTCTTGATTTGATTGCTATCAACTTCAACTGGTGTACTTGACCATGGAGTGTCATTCAGCAAGAAATCTCCAGCACGAAAGCAAACCACTTTCGACATGTTCGATCAGTCATAGCACCATCTCCATACACCGCACAAATCTGTTTTTGTGTTTCAATTGTGTTTTTACCTTTCTTGGAATAATAAAGCCTGATATGCTGCATATGTTGCCGATTTTCTTCCATCTTCAATATTAAAATGCCTGCACAAAAATTCACCAATTTTGGTAAGTTTTTTTAAATGCACACTGATATGACAGCTGTCACAATGCAATCTAACAAAATTGTTTCAGATGAAGTGAAAGACAACTAAGTGCTACTAGAGCTGTCTTACGGAAAAAAACCAAATGAACTTTTTGGCCAGCCCAATATTTGAGAACTAGCAGGAAGTAGTAGGTTCTGACCCTGAAGGGTGAGAGAGTGTAGTGGATACTGACTTCTGTGTTAGAGGGGTCCTAATGCAGCCCGCAGGGTCAGAAGAAGCTTCTGGAAAGAATTAAAACCTGAACAGAAACTGAAACTTTGAGCGGAAGTTAGCTAAGTGAAGAATAAAGGAAGGAGGTGCAGAAATTTATTTATCCATTCTGCAAACATTGATTGAGCCCTATGCAGTGCCAGGTGCTGTGTTAATCATTTGTCTTCTTTTTTGAAGGCTACCCAGGAAATTACAGTTGTGTGGTAGGTGATAATCTTGGGGGTGAGCAGAGAGCTATGGAAGGAGCATAGGACAGTGATTTAAGGCTTGGATTCTGATCAGATGGTACTGGAATTGATTTTACATCCAGCATTCTCCGCTCACTGTGACCATGAGCAGGTTGCCCAAACTTCGCTTCACCTTGGATTTTCATCTGTACAGTGGGGACAGTGATAATACCTACTCTTGTGTGGGTGCAATGAAAAAATTTTATCAATGCATTGAACATGAAGCCAGCGTATGGTAAACACTCAATAAGTGAGTGTTATTACCAACTTGAGTATTATTACTGTCATCCTTATTATTATAGTAGATTGTGTAATTAGCCCCAATTATTTCCTCCTCCTTTCCCAGTAAAAAAAGCTTTGCATATTTTTATTAACTTAAAGCTTTCGTTTTTATCACGAGTAAGGTCTCTTTTCTAAAATATTTTGAATTGATAAATGCTAGTTTTTAGAAAAAGCCATTGATTTTTGTCTAGTTATTTTACATCTGGGTACTTCATGAACTCTTGAGTGAGTTTCAGTCATTTTTCAGTTGCTTTCCTTCAACTTTTTAGATATATAATTGTATTTGTCAGTAATGACAGTTTTATTTCCTTTCAATTTTTTAAATGACTTTCATTTCTTTCTCTTGCATTATTTCTTTTTCTGGCACTGTGCTGAGCACTGTTAGTGACAATGAATCTTTTTTGCATGATACTGAAAGGTGTCTTCACTAAATTAAGGACTTTAATGTCTATTTCTCTCTCTTTCTTTTTTAATTATTGTTCAAGTACAGTTGTCTCCATTTTCCCCTACCACTCTCTCCCCACCCCACTCATCCCCACCTTCCACCCTTGATCCTACCCCCTCTGGCTTTGTCCATGTGTCCTTTATAGATGTTCCTCGAAGAGCTGTCCCCTTCCCCAACACCGCCCCCCCCATTATCCCCTCCCCCTTCCCCCTGGTTACTATTTCTCTTTTGCTAAAAGTTTTAGTAATAACTAGATGTTGAATTGTATCAAATGCCTTTTTTCAGCAGTTTAGGTAGTAATATTTTTATTTTAATTTTTATTGAGTTTATGCATGTGAACATGTTAAAAAGGGAAACAATATATAAGGTTTATACTAAAAAATGTTTCATAACCTTATCCTTCCTACTTTCCACTTCCCTGAGTCAACAGTTTTCCAGTTCTTTTGGCTGTTCATTCTGAGTATTTGCCTCCACAGTTTTTAATTGCATGCTGATGGTGCTACTTTCTACTATTGAAAAATTTCTTCTACTGACTATAAAGTTATATATATCATCTTGAGTTTTCCAGGTCTTTGTTCCATTCTGTCATACTGTATAAATGAACATTTTTCTAATCAAGTGTAGAGTTAATGAGTGTTTATATTCTTGTCCGAATATAACAAAAAAGCATCCCTTTACTTGCCTCCCCATTTTTCAAACCTCATGTTGCTATTGACTACAATTTTGGGTTTAGATTTTTATTAAAAACTTTTTTAAACAATACTTAGATTTAACAATAAGCTTTTCTAATTTCCCTCCTATTTCATTGTAAACATTATTTAAAATTGTTTCATTAAATATTGAGTATATATAAAATTATATTTATAAAATATGTATAAAGTAAAAAATAAAAATACAAGCACATATTACCCAAGATCCAGTTTAAGGGAAAGAACATACAGCCCCTAGAGCCCTGCTGTCTTTGTTCAAATCCTGGGTCTATCTACCATTTCTTAAATATGTGACAGTGGGCAAATTACTTAAACTCTTTGTGCCTCCGTTTCTTATCTGTAAAGTGAACATAATAATACCTAGCTCACAGGCTGTTGTAAATGAGCTAAAAATGTAGTAGTGTTTAGAATAGTACCTGGTATATATTATAAACACTATATAAATGTTAGCTATTATTGTTGTATAAATATACCATAAATTATTTATGCATTTAATGGATTAGGAACATATTTTACTGTCTCAAGCAGTCATTCTATGGGTATCCATGCACACGGACATTGAACCATGTTCATAAATCATAGGGTATAAACAGCTTTAACTGCATAATGCCAAATTGTTTTCTATGGTGATTGTAATAATTTATACCACACTAGCACTGTGTAAGCATTCCGTTTGCTTCATATCTTCATTATACTTGAAACTAAGAGATTTTTAAATGGCTTCTATGAACTGGTATCTTTTTATGGTTTGTTTTTCATTTTTCTGATTAATGACTATCTTTCTATTGGTTGGCCATTGCAATCTGCTTTCTTTTCTGCAGTGCCTATTCCATGCCCGTTTTCTACTCTATCCTTTTTTCTTATTGCTGTTTGTAAGTTTTAAAAAATATATATGGAACCCTAATCCTTTGTCAGTTACATGTGTTATAAATTTGAGGCTTATCTTGTCACTTTTATTATAGTGTGTGGGTAATTGAAAGTTATTCATTGTGGTTTTAGTTTGCATCTCTCTGATGTTTAGTGATGGTGAGCATTTTTTCATGTGTCATCTGTGTGTCCTCTTGGCAAAAGTGTCTATTCAGGTCCTTTGCCCATTTTTAATTGGGTTGTTTGTCTCTTTGGTGTGGAGTCGTGTAAGTTCTTTATATATTTTGGAAATCCCTTATGAGATGTATCATTGATAAATATATTCTCCATTCAGTGGGTTCTCTTTTCATTTTGTTGATGGTTTCTTTTGCTGTGCAAAAGCTTTTTAGTTTGATGTAGTCCCATTTGTTTATTTTCCCCTTTGTTTTACTTGCTCAAGGAGATACATCAAAAATATTGCTACAAGAAATGTCTGAAATTTTACTGCCTGTGTTTTCTTCTAGGATTTTTATGGTTTTGCAACTCACATTTAAGTCTTTAATCCATTTTGAGTTTGTTACTGTGTATGGCATAAGTTGGTGGTCTAGTTTTACTTTTTTGCATGTATCTGTGTAATTCTCCCAATACCATTTATTGAAGACACTGTTTTTACTGCATTATATATATGTTCTTTCCTCCTTTGTCAAATATTTATTGACCATAAAGGTATGGGTTTATTTCTGGGTTCTTTATTCTGTTCCATTGAGCTGTATGTCTTTTTTTAATGCCAGTACCATGCTGTTTTGATTATTATGGCCTTGTAGTATAGTTTGATATTCAGGTAGTGTGATACCTCCAACTTTGTTCTTCTTTCTCAGGATTGCTGAGGCTATTTGGGGTGTTTTGTGGTTCCATATAACTTGGAATATATGTTCAAGATTTGTGAGATATGCCATTGGTATTTTAATATGAATTGTATTGAATCTGTAGATTGCTTTGTGTAGTATGGACACTTTAATGATGTTAATTTTTCCTATCCTTGAATATGGTATATGCTTACACTTATTTGTATCTTCCTCAGTTACTTTCTTTAGTATGTTATAATTTTCTGAGTACAGGTATTTTTACCTCCTTGGTTAAATCTATTCCTAGGTGCCCTATGTTTTTTTGTTGCAGTAGTAAATGGGATTGTTTTCTTAATTTTTCTTTATGGTAATTTGTTATTAATGTATAAAAATGCCATGATTTCTGAATGTTAATTTTGTATCCTGCCATTTTGATGAATTCATTTATTGGATTTAGTAGTATTTTGGTGAAGTCTTTAGGGTTTTCTATGCTATGTCATGTCATCTGCAAATAATGATTACCTCATGCCTGTCAGAGCCCCTGTCATCAATAAATCAACAAACAAGTGCTGGCAAGGATGTGGAAAAAAGGGAGCCCTTCTATGCTCTCGGTGGGAATACAGACTGGTGCAGACATGGAAAACAGTATGACATTTCATCAAAAAATTAAAAATGGAACTGCCTTTTGACTCAGAGATCCCACTTCTGGGAATATAAGTATATCTGAAGAAATTGAAACACTACTTCAAAAGAATATATGCACCCCTGTGTTCATAGCAGCATTATTTACAATAGCCAACATTTGGAAAGAACCCAAGTGCTCATCAGTAGATGAGTGGATAAAAAAACCATTGTACATTTACACAAAGGAATACTATATAGCTGTAAAAAACAAGGAAATCTTACCTTTTGTGACAGCATGGGTGGACCTAGAGAAAATGATGCTAAGTGAAATAAGCAGGCAGTGAAAGACAAATACCATATGATCTCACTTCTATGTGGCATCTAATGAACAAAATAAACTGACCAACAGAATAGAAATAGAGGCATGGATACATGGAACAGGCTGACATCTGTCAGAGGGGAGGGTGGTTGGGAGCCTGGATGCAAGGAGGTGAAGAGATTAGCCAAAGAACACACAAGGGGGACCCAAAGCATTCAGAATTTATTTATAAAAAAAATGTGTACTTACTTTACTTGTTTAAACTTAAGTCACCTTTGAAGTACTCCCCATGTGATGCAATATACCTGCTGAGGCATTTTTTCCACTGCTCAAAATAGTTTTTGAACATCTAGTTTGATGCCTTTTAACGCTTCTGTCATTTTTTGTTTCACCTCTTCCACATCGGCAAAACATTCCCTTTGAGAAGTGTTTTCATCCAGGGAAACCAAAAAAGTGTCTTGGGATGAAATCAGGTGCATGTGGAGGGAGGGACATGGGGATCATTCTGGTTTTGGTCAAAAACTGCTGAACAGTCAGCGCAATGTGAGTAAGTGTGCTCATAGGTCACCCATCATGAAATGGGCAAGTGTATTGAAAGAGTCTTCAAAAAAGAATTCACTGAAGCCAAATGCAGCCTCTCACAACAACACCAGCAGGTGCACTGATACAGATGGGCTCCTAGAACACTCACCTAGCAGGGAAGCCTGCACTACAAGGGGTCCACCCTCCAGAAGATAATTCCTGTTTTTTTAATATTCCCTTGTATATTCCAAAGTCAAAGACATTGACAACAGGGTGGTGAGGGCCAGAAGGAAGGGGGTCTGGGGTATAGGAGGAGGTGGGCAAAGGAGGGGAAAATGGGGACATCTGCAATAGTGTCAACAATAAAGAATAAATTAAAATAAAGTATGTGATAAGCTAAAACACAGGATAAAACAGACATTTTCTGACAAACAAAAATGAGAGAGTTCGACACAGTGGACTACCTCTAAGTGAAGTTCAAATAGATGTACTTCAGATAAAGGAAGTGATGCGAGACGTAAGAAGGAACAAAGAGCACAGACATGGCAAATATGTAGGTAAATCTGAAGACATGCGGTCAGTATGACAAAATGATAACAACATCATAAGGTAGGAAAAATCAGCAGAAACATACTAAAATTTACGACAAAACCAGAAATAAGTCAAGGGACAGGTGAACGAAGTTAAACTGTTCTAAGATCCTTTTAATTTTCTAAATGAGATTTAAAAATATTGGCAAGCTTTAAGTTTAATAAGTTAGGTATCTATATTTCTAGAAGAACTAGTAAAAATAGAAAATAAGAGGAAAAAGAAATGAGAACTTGCAGTTAATCAAAAAGAATACACGAAGAGGGAAAAATAGCAAAGTCAAGACAAATAAGATGATAGCAATGAATGAGGTGGCAGATGTGTATCCAGATACATTGGTGCTTGCAGTGAGTGCAGACGGACTAAAACACTACGGTGAAGATAACAACTGTCAAGTAAATAACTGACTTATAACACTGTACACCAGGAGAAAAAGGTTGAACTTTTTAATAAATATTGCTGAGACAATTGGTCATCAATATGGGGGAAATTAATAAATCGAACCTCAAACCTCCCATACCACATATAAAATTCATTCTAGATGGATTAAACACATAATAGTGAAAAGTGATTTTTTCAAAGACAATATAGGAGGATATCTGTATGTTCTTAAGGAAAGATGCTTAAAAACAACACAAAAAGCAAATCACTGGTTAAAATTAGTAAACCACTGTGTAAAATTGAATAACTTTGAAGATTGAATTTATTGGCATGACGTTTGTTCACAAAACCATACCGGTTTCAAGTGGACAGCTAACAAAACATCGTCTGCACACCGCACCACGTGTGCATCACCTAAAAAGCAGAGTCTCCTTCCTTCCCCGTTTATCTCCTCTTTGCCCACCTCCGCCTGCCCTACACCCTTTCCCTCTGACTTTCACCACACTGTTGTCTGTGTCTGTGTGTTTTGTGTATATTTATATGTATTTTATTAATCCCTTCACCTTCTTTCATTCAGGCCCCCAACCCCCGCCCCTCTCATAGGTGTTAATTTGTTCCATGTATCCATGCCTTCATTTCTAGCCTGTTAGTCAGTTTATTTTGTCCATTATATTCCACGTATAAGTGAGATCATATGGTTTTTGTCTTTCTCTGACTGGCTTATTTCACTTAGCATAATAACCTATGGGTCCATCCACACTGTCCAAATCCTAAAATTTCTTTCTTTTTTACTGCTACATAGTATTCCATTGCATACATGTACCATTTTTTTAATCCACTCATCAACTGTTGGGCACTTCGGTTGTTTCCAGATGTTGGCTATTGTAGATAATGCTGCTATGAACCCAGGGGTGCATACTGTATTTTGCTGTGTATGATGTGCACTTTCCCCTCCAAATTCTTGAGGGAAAAATAAGCATGCACATTATACATGGGTCATGCTAACTCCATATCTACATAGCCTGGTGTGGCTCAGTAGATTGAATGCCAGCCTGTGAACCAAAGGGTGGCTGGTTCGATTCCCAGTCAGGGCATATGCCAGGGTGTGGGCCAGGTCCCCAGAGAGGGGCGTGCAAGAGGCAACCACATAGATGTTTCCCTCCCTCTTTCTCCTTCCCTTCCCTTCTCTAAAAAATAAATACATAAAATCTTAAAAGATAATAATACCCTAGAATATGATAATTGCTTTTATTTTTAAGTATAAATAAATAGAAAATTGAATTAAAAAATTAAAATGAAAGGTTTTTTCCTGAAAGCTTTGGCCAGAAACATGGGTGCACATTATACCCAGCAAAATACATATATACTTTTGAATGGGTATGTCTGGATTCTTAGGATATATTCTCCTGTTTTTAAAATATGTTTTCTAAGTTATTTTCTAAATTAACAAATTTTCTTTTCGCTTGTTGAAGGTATCCGTGCACTGTTTTGGGGCTTCTATTATTGTCGTCTGGAGTTGAGCTGTCTGGCTAATTGTCAGCCCTTTCCCATCCTTTGTCTCTCTGCAGCTGTGAAGATCTCTGTGTCTGGGGGAGTCGCCACCTCATTATGGTATCTCTGTTGGTCAGAGCAAGTTAACAGGGCTATCCAGATTCAAAGTGTCGAGAAAAGGACTCCATCTCTTGATGGGGGATATGTTACGGCTATATTTTTTAATGTGTACATTTCATTAGTCCAGAAATTCGTTTTATATACTTTTGAATGATATTAGTACATAAATATAGAACACATATTCCACTTCAAGAAAATATTTGGTGTGCAAGTGGATTTTCAGAAAATTAGCACACAAGTTAGGAACCATAATTATAGAGAATGTTTGTAAATGTGACTTCCAAAAATAATCGTGATGGCAACAACCATGTATCGAGTGCTTTCTCTGTATTAGGCACTGTCCTAAGTGATTTCTTAAAAACTGTTTGTGTTTATATAATTTTAAATATATAGAAGTTTTGAGAATAGTACACAGAATTTTAGTATGTCCTTCATCCTGCTTTCTGAATGCTAGCATCGTACGCAGCCATGGCACAGTTCTCGAAACCAGGAAATTGGCACCGACGCGAGACTGCCAACTCATCTACAGACCTTGTTTGAATGTCACCAGTTCTGTCCCCGATTAATGTGCCTTATCTGGCCTAGCATCTCCTCTGATACCACAGGGAACTGGAATGCCTGACTCCTTGAATCTGTCAGTTCCTTACGCTTTCTTTGCCATTCCTGACCTAGACACTTTGGAAGAATGCATGGCAAGTATTTTGTAAGAGTCTCTCAATGTCGCGTTGTCTGCTGTTTTCCTTTGAGTAGGCTGAAGTTAAGCATCTCGGTCAAGAATACCACAGAGAGGACGTGCCCTTCTTAGGCGTCATATCGGGGCACGTGGAGTTGATTTGTCTCGTTACTGGTGGCATTTATTTTGACCACATTTAGGGTGTTGCCTGTCAGATTTATTCAAATAAAAGTCACCATTTGCCCTTTGCAATGAATAAGAATTAACTTGTTTATTAATTTGTAATCAATGACAATTGTGTGGGACAATACCCTCCTGTTTCCTGTAATACTTTTAAATCTACCATACTCTCATTTTTAATATTTTGCTCTTTATTTTCCTTTTCTGAATTTTGGATAATTGTTACAAATTTATCTTCCAATTCTCTAAATTTTTGTTCTGTATGTGTAAACTACTAAACACATCAATTGTATTTTTAATTGCAAAGTTTCTAATGGGTTTTATTAAGGAGTTTCCCATTTAAAATGTCTTTATTTTATTGAAAAAAATTTGTATTTCATTTTTAGGAGAATTTTAATTACACTTTTGGAAAGTGCTTTAAAGTTTTTTCCTCTTACTATTTTTCCTCATATGGAGGGTCTTTGCTTTGCTTTGTTTTTTAAGTTATCCTTATGTTCACCTCACTCAGCCATTCAGTGGTTCTTGGTTCTGGGTTCGTTCTCTGTGATAGCGTTCTGTGTGACAGCATACCTACGTGACCTAGGTAGGACTTGCTGGTTTCTTTCCACAAAGCTGGGTGTTTGCTCAGCTGGTGTCATTGCTGTTGTTTTTGGCTTGGCAGGTGAGACAAACTCCTGTGCCTCCCGCCATGGGGACTTGTCCGTTTCCCATGAAGGTCTTACATTTTCTTCCCGGGGAGTGTCAGAATATACTGAGGAATCCTGGCTTATAACAAGCCTTGACTATCTGCTCTTTTTTGAGTAGGCCTTACTACTTCAGACACACCAAAGTTTTTCTATTTATATGCATTTATTGAAATAAATACATATAAAAAAGTTTGAGTAGTTTAGAGTGGTAGGATAGGAAAGTTAACACATATGATACCTCATATATGCTATTCACTGTTTTAAGTGCTTAATATACAGCTTGGTGCAAAAATAGGTTTCTAGTGGTGAGTTTGTGAAACACAGAGTTTATTCTTGTATTATAAGTTATTAATTATTGTATTATTTTCCATATGAACAACTAAAAACCTACTTTTTCTCCACCCTGTTTATGAATGTATTTATTACTTATAACATTTCTACGAGGTAGATACTTTTCTGCACTCCCATTTTATAGGTAAGGTGAATGAGGCATGGAGGTATTAAGTGGTCTCCCCAAGATCATAGAACCAAAAGTCTTTTAGATCAGATGTAAAGCTTCCTTTACCCATATCAGCCAGTGGGCCCAGCATCTGCCGTCCCGAGTCCCCAGGCAACATCCTGCTACTCAAGTTAATGCCTGCAACCGCAGAGGTCGGAATTACAAGAGCCACAGTGAATTCTGCTAATACGTGCCATGTCGCCCTTTGGGTATAATGACATTGGATTTTGGACCTTGCTCTTCCCTACTCTGCCTCTCTGCTTCAACCACTGCTCCAGGCCTGTGTTGTTGAAATAAGAATCAGTGCAAGAATCAGTGTAAGAATCAGTTCCCTGTGGGACCTTACGCAAGTAATGTCTCCTCTGAGCCTGCTTTTCCTACCGGTAAATACGTAGAGGGCTCAGGGCAAACTGGAAGAGGGTAGATTATTGTCTTTACTAACTCTGTGGGTTCTCTGAATCTATAAATTCACACATGATCATATTATCATAATTTTCTTTCACTGTATTTTGACTTGCTTTTATCATCCTTTATTTTATTTTTGTTTGAATCAGTCTAAAATTAGATTAATACATGTGGTTAAAAAATTAATAATGCAAAGTGCTCACAATGAAAAACAGTGTCCCGATTTCCATCTCTCCTCCTCCCAAGTATTAGTCCCTGAAGACAACCATTCATGGTTATGTCTGGTTTTAGTTCTACTCGGGGCTATTTCCATACCTCTAAGTAATGTGCATACTGTGGGTACTTGATTTGTGAGCTTCAGACATCAGTTGGGCCCTGCTTTGAAAGGTGATGATGTTGCTCGCTTACGATGGTCTAGGTGTGAGACCCCTTGCCCCAGCTCTGTGATCTCAGCTAAATCTTGGAGGTGGTGACTCTGCCGAGATGGGAAATTGTCCCAGGATGGCTGCTCTGGCACTGTGGGGACCACATTCAGGTTTGTCAATATGAAGGTGGTAGCACAGGGAGGTACTGGTGAAGCCCATGACTGAACTCCAGGAGGGCCTTTCTACCCAGGGGAACAGTGGCTTGGTTTTCAGAGAGGTTAATCAAGAGGGAGTACAGTCATTGTTTCAAATCAGCATGCAGTTTATTGCTTCCAGGAGGGCCTGTGGCTTTGGGGATTGATGGAACAGGAGCTATTTCACTGTAATTGGTATCTGCTGTTCCAGGTAGTGGGCAATAGCAAGGTCACCTGAGATAGAAACAACAGGGCACCTAGAAGTCCTCTGGTCAAGTGCAGTGACTGGCATGGGAAAATTTGGGAAGTGACCTACATCATCGCAGTAGGTCAGGTTTCCCCCATCCTGCTGGGGACCAGGCAGACATCATTTGGAAACTCTGAGGGCTAGGGCTGTGGGTGAGGGCTGTGGGTGAGGGCTGGGAGTAGGTGCTGCTTTCCGACAATTAGGTTGTCTCACCAGAGGCCTAGGAGGATTGAGAGAGCTACAGAAAGGCCAACCAACCTTGCAACATTGGTAATCTTTCTATCTTCCTTTCTTTAAAGATTTATGTATTAAGAGTGGGGAAGAGAGGAAGAAAGAGAGGAAGAGAAATGTCAATGTGTGGTTGTCTCTTGAGCAGCACCACCTGACCACTGGGTTGTTTGGCCCGCCACCCAGGCATATGCCCTGACTGGGAATTGAACTGGCGACCCTTGGGTTTGCAGGCTGGCACTCAATCCACTGAGCCACACCAGCCAGGGCATGGTAATCTTTCTTAATAGAATGATCTCAGTAATTCTCAGAGGACTACTAAGAACTACTGGCACCTGTGTCAGCCTCTACCCCTTCAGGACTCACTTGCCCAGTGTCTCTGGAGAAGGAGGAGCTTGACTAGTAGCTGCTACTGGATTACCCACTGGCATCTGCTTCTCTGTGATGTGAGGGCCCCCCTCCTTCCCAACCCCACTCTCCCCCTCACTTCACTGCCGTCACCACGTGGAACTTGGGGAATGCTTACCCCACGCAAAGTGGTGATGGGCAGCCCGTGGGCCTCAGGGGAGGGGTGACTGGAGGAAGGCCACACCTCTCTACACTGCCCCACACCTTCTGTTCTCCATCCCACCTCCATGTAGGGCTAGGTGGCTGGGGCGATAACTGAAGGTAATTATAGAGGCGGCAGAAAAAACGGTGAACCAGTGTTTGCTTTGACTTTTTCCATAGTCCAAGGGGAAAAAACCCAACTAAATAATGTAGCTCTTCGCAGGAGTCCCCCTTGGGTACACCCTGATATCTAGACCCATTCCCTGTGCTAAGGTCTCTTTACCCCATTTCTGAGAGACTTCATCAAATACCCAACATATAAAACCTTCATCTTTTTAAAAATTAAAGCTCACACCCTCTGTCACAGAGGTTGATCTCATCCCAGAATCTACTCTTTTCACTGCAACTCAAACCAGGGACTTGATCCCTACCAGCATCCAGGGGAGGTGGAGGAGATTCTTGGATGGGATAGTCGAGGGTGGGCTTTGCCACTCCAAGGTCTGATGCCCTCTGGGTGTCTTTATGTCATTGTGAAGGTAGGTTTCTTCTTCATTACTGGTCCTCAAACCTGCTCATGCACGCACATGCGTGCACACACACATTTATACACACAGACATCCATAAAGACACAGTATTTCTCTGAGACAGTGGTATACATGGAAAAGAAACAGTATCTTTTTTCCCGAAATAGCATCTGCATGTATTGTGCTGCCAGGAGCAGAAAGAGTGCCGCACCATCCCGACGTAGGTCCCAGACCCGTTGCTCTAAAGAGAAAGACCGACAAAGACTCTAGACATTTTTAAAAAATAATCACTTTACCTGTGGCTCAAACAAATTCTCAAGCATAGCACCGTCCTCCACTAGTGTAAAGCGGTCCTTCAGAAGTGGTGGTGGTCGTGGCAGCGCTGGGTCTTCCACCCACACACATGAGCTCGTCTGGTGGCACAACAGTTTCGTGATGGCCGGTGTGTGGCCTCATTTTAGAGATCAGGACGTGGAGACTCATGGGGGCTTTCTGGTTCCCCTAAGGTCAGATGTGGCTGAGCCAGGACTAGAACCTACTGCATGTTAGTGAAAGAGAATATTACTGAATGTATTCTTTGTTAAAACCGATTGCTGCACTGGTAAGGAAGAAATTCATGTGAGAATGTGCAAGATACGTAGGGACCCAGAGCTCAAGATAGATCAAGATATTACTAAATGGTATTTTTGAAAAAAACCCAAGGAAGAAATAGCTTATCTGTAACTTTGTTGTAGGAGGCCTTTTTTCCCCCCTTAGCCAAATTTTCTATCAGATACTTTAAGAGGCTCTTCTTAGTTTCTTCATCTAGATATAGGAAAGGTTGCGTTATGATCAGCTCAGCCCTTTCCAACCCCAGCATTCTATGATATAAAAAATTAATATCACGTGATATGCAGTAAGGAGAATGACTTCCTCGCTATGTGTTGACTCAGGAATGGTCATAGTAAAGCCGCGGAGCAGTGCAGCTGATGTTACAGCTGTGGTGCATCCAAGGTCATGGAGTCAGCCAGTCTGCAGCCACAGTGAAGATAAGTGCTTGATTTTGTGATTGTGGAAGTTGATTGGCCATTGTCAAGAGCAAAGAACCCATATCAAATTTTCCATGAGATTAAACAACATTCCAATGAGACAATTGACATGTAAAAGAAAGCTTAAATGGGTCAAAAAAAAAAGGAGTTCTCTGCTGACACTGATGGATTCATGAAGGTCAGATACACTTGTTAAGAGGATCTCATCACCTGCAGGACTGATGAAAATTTTAAACATCAGAAATTTGGTTTGTACAAATAGACAATTATCTGTGAGAATGATGGCTGAGGGCTTAAATCGGCATGAAAGAACAGATTTGTTTTGAGAGAATGCTTGAGGAGGAGAGTATGCGGATAGTGCTGTGCCTTTGAAGATCAGAAACTGCCAGAACTTGACATTCATCTGGATCTCTCGAGGGAAGCTGGCCATAGTAAAGGAATTT
>PVKM010033079.1:0-16111 GCA_004027735.1 Carollia perspicillata
GATATTCAATTTGGTGTCTGTACTTCATTTTGTCCATGAATGCACCTTTAAATTTATATTTTGAAATCATTTTTCATAGCCACAACATGAAGAGGTGGTCTGTAAAGTAAATATCAATGTTTAAAATCTATTTTCATTTAAATTTTCTGCGTTATATTTTAGCAACCACATTTTGTTGACACAGAATGATATGTTCTAATTGATATTATACTATTAAATAAGCTTAGACATTATCATATTCTAAGCAAGTATACATCTTATTCCATCAAATTTGAGTGACAAATCATTCTAAGAATCATTGCAAGAGTTCATTTTGAAACCCAAATGTCTTCTAAGCCTTACCAGTTTATTCACCTCCTGGTCTTGGGTTTTGGGATCCCACATGAGTCCAGTAGATAGAGGCTGGTAATGGAAAAGACAGGGAGAAATTGCTTAACATAGAATACACTCCGATTAGCTTTGCAAATCCTCTGTTCTAGTGTCCACTGTATCACTCTAGATATCATGGAAATACTGTCTTTTGTAGAAACATTTTCTGTGGCCTGGGGCTGTTTGTTTTCATGGTTAATAGCTTAGAAAAAGATCATCATTTAATGTAATTTACATAGTTGTTTGCTTTCAATAATTGTCTAATATCTAGCTATATATCTAATCTATCTACTGACTTATCACTCTGTCATCTATATTTTAATTGCAAATATTTTTAAAAATATGAATAACATTGGCATATTATAGATAAAAAAGAACTTAACTCACAGAATTTTTTTTTCTCTTTGACTCTATATTTTAATTTTTGAAGCCATTTTAGGTTCACAACAAAACTGTGATAAATCAGTCAGTGATTAGTAGGTTTCCATTGTTTTTTTGCAAATTCTCCAGAAGGTCTCAGATATATCCTGTCTGTGCACAGCACATCTTTCAAATAAATGTGTTAAGACTGCTTGATGTCAATTATTTTTCCCTTAACACGGCGTGGCTAGGAAGACTAAATTTGTCTTTTGGGAGCTTGTCCAATATACATGTCCTTGTTAATCCTCACTGATCTGTGGAGATTTATGCATCTAGAGCAGAGGCTTGTGAGATTAGTAAATGTGCTAGACATGCATTCTAGGGTTAGCCCTTCCGGATCATTCCAGTTCAATAGGCCCTGAGTGGTGTTTAGGGGGATCTTTAGGTAAACACTTTAAAAACAACTTCTTCTTCATTCCCCACCCTTAAAAAAGAAAACCAAAACAAAAACATCTGTTTCCTAAGCATGCCCCAGAGAGAAATACTAGATCAAATCTTCACTGATTTAGGCCCTAGAAAATGTACCAAAGGACTTGTTAACAAAGATACTTGATTTTTAGCAGTAAAGGAAGGAAATACAAGAAAATTTCTGCCAGCCAGAACATGTGGAATAATTATAATAATAAAATGACAACAACAATAACAATTACTACTGGGATATAAAGGAGTTTAGAAAATATTTTTGGAAAACAGTCATAATTATTCACTTAGAGTGCAATAGGTATTTTAAAATATACCTGTGAAGTTTTAGTTTGACATTTGGAAAAAGCAAACTTCAAATTCTTTGGATGGAAAATTCAAAGAAATACCATTCTTTGGCTGGATGGAAAATTCAGAATGGTATTTTTTTCTATTCTTATGTTATTTAAAATATTTTCGGTTTTTTTTTAGAATCTTATTCTAACATTCTTGGTTTTTTAGTAATCTAAGTATCATTTCCCAATGGAATAACAAGTTAATGATGATGCCTTTTGGATAAAGCACCTAAATAAAAGCAAAACAAAAAAATTAAATGTATCTATTTTTATAAAGTAATGTTACTTCAGTTCTTTGCAAATTAAATCATGTCTTATTTTCCTTGAGGGAGAAAACATATTGAATCCCTCAAATTAATGAAGCTACTAAATGGTAGGAATGTCCAAGGAAAAGACTTATATCAAAAAGATATAAGAAATTCTCAGACTGTATATTTCTACCTGACATTAGCAATTCCCCTGAAAAATATCTCTGCAATAGATTTTCAGTCTCTTAAAATTACTGACATTTATTCAATATCTTGAAAGTCTTTTATTAAAATTAAATATAAACTAAAAAAAAAAACCCAAACAACAAAAAAGCCTTTTAGTTGTAAGTCAGAGGGAAAGTCATGATGGAGAGGAAAAAAGTTAATGGTGACACAAGTATAATTAGACTTATAATGTAAAAGTTGTAAATTGTATCCTACAGGGTATATGCTGGCATTTATCTGTGTGATAAAATATTTCAACTGAAAAAGGTCTGTGTTCCTCATTTTAAGAACAGATCTATTTGGTTACATGCATGATGCATTTTGACTACCGATCGCTTAACTAGTTTAAGTACTATGTTTAAAATGCCAGTAAGTAATCTACTACAGAGTTTACAATAAGAGTTTAAACTGGTGCTGTTTTAATGCATCACTGTGTGCATTCATTCCTTAAAATGAACAAAGAGCCTAAAATAATCTAAACACTGGTTTAGTTTCTACTTCACTAAGATAAAGGAAAATAGTTGTACGTGAGAAAGTAGTTAACTACTATTGTCTTTTATGATGCCGAGTTTGGAATGAATTTCCCAGACTTTTTACTTTTCCTGGATCTCAGTTATATTCAAAGTCCAAGAAAAACTTTGCTATATCTGAGATTATACGAAGCATTTCCCATTTTGAGCACTGCACAAGACTGGCAAAAATGATGAAGTATTCCGAAATAGCATTTGACTTGGAGTCTACCACATTTGCTTCTGCACAGTATTGATCAGTGTACTTGCTGGGTTAGCAACACTTAACATCATTATTCAGCAATGTAGATGAAGAAGCTCATTTTGTTTTTTCCCCTGTTTTCTCTTTTCTCCATGGATAAACCATACTGGACCACTTCTAAATTATCCAGGGTGGCAGGTGGGAGACCAGGGTACATCCATAGACATTTTTGAGCTACAGCTTTGGATCACAGGTCCCTTCTGGAAAAAAAAAAAGGAAGAGTGTGATTCTTTCACTCTACTTGTTGGAAGTTGAATTTGTAGAAAGTAACTAAAATTTTCTCTTTATATTTATAGATGCCTATCTTAGCACTACCACTCCTGATGATAATTTGACAGATTCAGCTTCTGAAAGCCCTTGGTTCAAAACAAGATCTATTCTGTTTATCTGGAGTCTGCTTGCCAATCCTGAAAAAACTATTACTGATGAGCCTATTCTAATCTTTCTATATAATGCTATCATTTGTAATGTTTCCCATAATTAACTTAACATTACCACTAGTCTTTGCTCCCTCCAAAATCAAAAATCACTACAATTAACCATATGCTCTAACCAAAAGTGAAATGCTCTTTGCAGATTATTTTCTACTGGGCAGGATAAAAATGTTAACAATTTCTTTTGACTTATTTTTTAATATACCTATTGACATTTGGTCTTTAGTTAAAATCAATAATCACATTTTTGTAACTTGAAATTGACCTGTAAATTCCATTAAAATGCATTTAAATTGGAATAATTCTAGTAATTAGGGAGCTCTTCATTTCAGTTGCTCCAGAAATCTCAATCTTTCCACCTAGGTCTTCTCTAATTCATGGGACTCTTGCAGGACTCTGCTCAGCTCTCATGCATGTACCACCTGGGAATGAGAGACAGCAACCATTTACTCGTAACAAATGACCCCACAGGCTGATGTCTTCCGTGGACAATACCATAACGCACCTGGGAGGTCTTGGAAGAATCGATCTGATGACCAACATAATAATGCACATTTTCTTTGAATTTTCATCCTTTTTACCACACTCTCCATTCCTTTCTTGCTATTTCCTCAAAACCAATTTCTTTATAAACCAATTTGAAATTCATTGCCTGAGAATCTGCTTTTGTAAACAACTCATACTACATTAACACAGCATTCTAATGTTATTTTAGAAGATACAAGCCCTAAACTGGGAAGTATGATATTGTGTTCATTCTTATTTCTAAAATATTAACATTTACTAAAGAAATCTTACACTTACCAGTTCTGCTAAGCTGCAAGTAAAAAACATTTTTTTCAAAGAACTTTAATGTCAGAGAAGAAGGGTGCCAGGTCTATACAAAGACCCATGAAAACTGAAAGCGACAATCCCTGCTATTGAAAATTTCAGGTGATTTCCCAGATCCCACCAGCCAAGGACTTTAAATTAAGAAGCATCAACAAAAGCAATGGCAATAGAACAACAGGCACTCATTCAAGCACCCGTCGTGGACACACTGGACACTCAGCCTCCTTTAGGTGTGTTTATCCCATCATGGTTCTGAAGTGGCTTCAGAAGAGGCTCTGCTGTAGTTTTTCATGTCTCTTAATCTGGACCCTCAGCCTGAACTGGCGGGGCCTCCAATCATGTCCTGGGGCTTGTTTCCTTCCTCTCAGTGTTATTTCTAACTCTTACAGTGCCTAGTGTTACTGGAGCTATGGTCACTCTGTTAAGTCCTTCCAAGGCCAAGGTTAAACTCTGAACGCCGTCCCTTCCACCCACACATTTTTCCAGCTCTCAGACATCCTGTAATGCCGGCTGCCACACCGGGCTTTATATTTATATTGAGTCTCTTCCCATCAAACACTGGCCATTTCAGGGCTACGCTGCTACTCAGTCACACACAGGCTGCTGTTCTGTGCAGGGCTCCTTCCCAGTGGCTTTTCCAAGCTTTTATTTTTCAAAACTGGCTAAGGCCACTGGAAAGGCTCTCCAGGCCTCTCCTCCCGTGAGAGGAGCCTGGCTTTTCTGCTCATCCAGGTACTATGGCTTTCTGACTGCTGTCTGTGGCTTGGATTCTTGCAAGCTAACGGTTTCCGCCCTAGAAAACAATAAAAGACTGAGTAGTTTCCTGATTATGCTCTAGTTCTTCTTTCTGTACATGTCAGGGTCATCACAGATCAAGCATTTTCAATTCTGGAATCCTCATGCCTTAACTAGTTGGCAAATTCACTGTATAAGTGAACTAAACAGACCTGTATATATATATTTTTTGTCAGTGGCTGTGCTGTTTGTAATTGATTAAACCAGCTCATTCATTTTGATTCACAGTATTTCATTGTATCTACATATGCAAACAGGAGAATTGAATGAAAAATAAAAAGTAAAATGTTACAGAGAGATATTATTTACGTAAAAACATACATAAACACTAAGAATGTAATAACATATGCTCTCGTGGATACAAATATACATAATCAAAATGTAAAATGAAGACACACCCAGAAAAATGTCTGCCATCTTCAGGTTATTGGTTATTTCTCCCCAAGAATGAAGGGACCATAGGGAGATAGGGCAAGAGTATGATCTAGATGTAATTACAACATCATAAAGTAAACAAAAGCAAGAAACCCAAAAAAGGAAAATATCTGAAGCAAATATGACCAAATATTTTTAAATCTAAGTGGGTTGTATACATACATTTTCTTATTAACTTCAGTATATGACTGAAAATTAATATTTAATTGTTTCATAAAATAAAAAACTAAATAAAGTAATTAATAAAATATTAATGGCAAAAGGCCTCATTACAAAAACCTCTGCCCTAAATACTCTTACTTTGCAAATATTTTGGCATTTAATTATTTGTTAAACCATATTTCAGCTCTTTATATTTCAAGAGACGATCATGGTATTCTAAGAAGTGTCTGCCCTTCCCTTGGAGGGAAATTCTTTTTATTTCATCTCCTCCTTTCTTATTTATCTTCAAATGCTGGCTACATTTTCAAAATTGCTTCATTAGGTTGTTTATGAATATCTTCTTGCTAGTATTATTCATTTGTCTACTTTCGGTATCCTATCAAATAATGTTTCCCTAATTAACTTTTTTCCCTTTGTATTTTTATCCATCATAATACTGTCTCTATTTCTTTTCATGTATATTTCAATATCACCAAACTTTTAAGAAGACAAAGCATTCTAAATTCTATATTTAATTGCAAAATTTTGTATTTCACCTTTCCTTAATATATTGGTCATGTGTACAAACTAACAAATAGTGTATTTTGTTATAATAAGGAAGAAATGAGGGAGTAAATGTTTGTTTCCACAGAGGTGTTGATTATCCATTGGCATCCTTTAGCTGTTTTCATTGAGAGACAGAAGGAAAGTGAATTTCTGAAGTAAAGCATCTGACTCAGAAAGTAGCTCACTCAGAAGGTGTTTACTTTCCATGTCATTTTAGGAAAAAGTTGGAGGATACACAAAATATTCTTACTATGGAGAGTGCCACAGAGGCATCCATACTTGTGAAGAAATAATTCATGTGTGTGTATATGCAACTCCATTTTCTGTTACATTAAAGATAAAGAGGTGGAATAACTTTTAAAAAACATTTTAGAGGAATTATAGCTGTATTCATGGAGATATCACTACATTTTATGTATTATCTTTGGTGCAAAAATGTATTTAACCACAATGTGTGTACCAGATTAGAGCAAGGGTTGAAGGGAGCACACTGACATGGGGAGAAAACAGAATAAGATTTGGTTTGGTCACTTTGGGGAATAGGAAATCCAAGTTGATGTGACATAATAAAAAATGAGGACACTTCCTTTGAGGCTTACCAGAAAACAACACTTGAAGTAACAGTGCCAAAAGGCCTGAACTTTCACGTACTGGGGTCAGGTGTACCTTGTACACAGCTGCACAATGAAATCTACTAAAGAAGGACTTACTTTTATTCACTTTTAAAAATGCCATAGAATTTGAAAACCTATAATTTGTACTAAAAAATCTTAAAATTTAGTCACACTGAGGTTTTCTAGCTTTTTGTAAAATAGAGTGGATTTAAGGTGTTCACTAAAGTCATGTCCATTCCACTCATTAGCATCCTAATAAAACTTCTCAGTGGGAGACAAAAAGGTGAAGTTATAACTGGTGCCCCATAAATCATGCCATCCCTATGGAGGCCAGAGGTTGTGCTCATAGACATATGCCATGGCCGTGGATGTTAACTGTCACAAACGTCATTGAAGAAAGGTAAGTTAGGAGTCTCTGATGTACACATTTTCACAAGATGGGAAGAAAAGGGGAACAGTGACAGATGATAAGGCAGGTTGCACAGCCAAGTGAAAAAAGACTTTAAAGGCCATGGTAATAAATTTGAATTATATTCTATAAGAAATGTTAAGCCACTGACTTTTTAGAGAAGTAAATAACAATTCTTCATCCATTCATTCACTCAACAAACACTTTCTGAGTACTCGTAGAGGTTCAGTCAATGTCAGTTGCTATTAGCTAGACAACCTGGCCAGTGAAGGCCTTGGGGCAATGCATAAGTAGTAGCTCTGGGTTGGAGACACTGTGTGGGGACAGGTTAGACAGAGAAAATACTAAGTGAAGAAAATCTGCTCTGAGGATAAGAATACTCATTAAAAATGAAGAAAATACAAAGCGCCATGCAACAGTCAATTTCCAAATTACTAGGGTGGGATTATTGGAATCACAGTAAAAGAAATGAAGACATTTACTGATCTCCATCCTTTTTAAATTCTAACAAAAATATTTTTCTCTCATGAAGTAACATTCAGACTTTAGGTATTGCCTCATTCTATAGGTAGCTGAGATGTGATTTTCCTTACCACTTACTAGCTATACAAATTTGGGCCTGTTACTTAAATTGTCTAAGCCATTTTTTCTTTTTTCTAAGATAACAGTAATAACAAAAATGACTGCATATGGTTAAAGGAAATACTTAATATAAAGTGTTTTGTGTAGTCTCTGTCACCTAGTAAGTGCTCAGTAAATTTTATAATTATTCTCCTTCTGCATTGCTGATGCAAAGACAAATTCCAACCCCCAAAAACTCCTCGCTTATGCTGTATGGATTCCTTTCCTAGTTCTTAGTTAAGAAACAGGCGTTTTTCAAATTGATATGGAACTAAGTCTAGACTCAACAAGTGTCAAGAAAATCTTGTCTCATTGAAAAGAAGGAATGGTTCAATTTAAAATTGTTAAGCGAATGATTAGGAATGATAATTGATCAGAAATACCACTTGAGGCCCTTTTGTAATAGTCCTACAAACTTCACCATAATGGGGAATTCTTAGGGTATCTGCTCAACTGAAAATCATTACCTTATTTGTCCCAACTCATTTGCAAGATGGGCCTCTCACAGCAGCCTTTTACTCTGAGATCACCACCCTTGTCCAAAAGTAATTGGACAAAGGCCTCCTCTGGGCCTACGAAACACTCTTTCCTAGAAATTTGAAATTAAACCAGTAAGTTATTTTTTTTTCATTTTGGTTTCACAAGCCACCCACATTCTTATCACAAATTTCTTGTTTTCACTCAAGCTGGCTTTTGTTAGTTTTAGTAACTTCTATTCAAAATATTCTAACATTAGTATGTACATTTTATTTTAAACTCAATCCAAATCTAAGACCATGTCAACAAAGAGATGGATAATTAAGATTCTGTTGATATTATGTAGAAAATACCAACATTTACACTATAATAGATTTCTTTTAACACAAAGCAGTGAAAGATTAACAATGATAATCCTTATTTTACGATAGAAAAATAAACAGATCAAATTACCTGAAAGCAAATATGATTTTTACTACATTTTGTTACTCAAAATGTCTGGCAGCATCATTGCTGATTCACAACCTTAGACATTAGAGGCATTCTCTTTTACTAGGGATCACACGTCTATATTCCATATAGATATTATAGAACAATGCTCTCAAAAATGGGTGAGAATAAGGGAATCTGGTAGACATGCCTAGCAAAACGGAAATGACATTTACAAAAACCTAAGTTTGAAGTCTTAGACAAAATATTGGGCTGGCCAAAAAGTCCATTTAGTTTCTTCTGTAAAATAAAAGATACATTTTTCATGTTCTCCTATAACTTTATCGATTTGGGTATTTTGACTATGCCGGCTATCTTCCGCTATTAGCTTCTAGTGGGTAGAGGCCAGGGGTGCTGCTAAACATCTTCCAATGCATAAGACAGCCACACAGCAAAGAATTCTTTTTCCAAAATGTCAATAGTACCAAGAAACTTTGCAAACTACTTTTGACATGTTCGATCAGTCACAGTACCTTCTCCATATACTGCACAAATCTTTTATTGTGTTTCAGCTGTATTTTTACCCTTCTTGAAATAATAAAGCCAAAATGTTCCATATCTTCTTCCATCTTCAATATTAAAATAGCTGCAAAAAAATTCATCAATTTTGATAAGGTTTTTAAAATGCACACTGATATGACAACTGTCACAATACAATCTAACAAAATTCTTTTGAATGAAGTTAAAGACAAATAAACACTGCTAGAGTCATTGTACAGAAAAAACTAAATGAACTTTTTGGTCAACCCAATAAATACATAATTCTAGAACATTTAATGCTTTTCTCAGACTTGACCTTTTTTGTTTAGATAGAAAACTTCTAATGATTATGATTGTTTAGGGGGCTTACATTTAACTGGGGAGTATTGCTTAAATATGAAATCTTACAGTTGTCATACAGAGAAAGAGAATAAAGCAAATTATCGAAGGTGTTTACTAGGTATTTGATAGTAGTCTTCTTTAAAAAACAGAACATGTCCTGGTTGGTGTGACTCAGTAAATTGAGTGCCAGCCTGAGAACCAAAAGGTCACTGGTTTGCTTCCCAGTCAGGGCACATGCCGAAGCCTGGGTTGCAGGCCAGGTCCCCAAGGTGGCAAGTTAGAGACAAATACACATTGATGTTTCTCTCCCTCTCTTTCTCCCTCCCTTTTCCTTTCTATAAATAAATAAATAAATAAATAAATAAATAAATAAATAAAATCTTAGAAAAAATACAGAATGAAACATGGGAAATGAAACCAAACCTGTCTCATAATCCTGTCACATACAGAAAATGGAGAGCTGCCTCTCCAGAGTCTATTCTGACCCAAATCATTTTCAACATGTAAGACCCAGTAGTACATGAGGAATGCCCATTTAAATGTAACCCAGTTAGTAGAAATAACTCAACTTATTTGATTTTATAAATGGTTATTTCTTATGATGAAAGTACTTCATATTTTAAAATAATAAAAACAACTTTCTTTGTAGATCATTATCACTTTTAGAATTTATACCCAAATCTTGTCCATTTATTTCAACATGATTTTCCTTCCACAGTTAGTTGAACATATTAAAATTCATTTTACAAACCCAGAGGGAACAATATTAATATTAATTTTTATTCTAAACACTGTATAAAAAGAGATTTTTCCATTATTAAAAAGAAAAAACTGTTTAGCATGTCTAAATGAAGAATACACAGTTTGTAAGAGAGTACAACAGCAATCATGAAAAGCTACAAAATGATATCATTCTCTTAAGACTTACATCAGACCAGCCATAGAAAGTGAAACATGAAATCTAAGCAAAACTGTTCAGACAGCCATGCATAGATGCATATAGCAAAAACTTCTATTCACCTTAGTAAAGGTTCCCATGTGGTCTGTCTGTAATCTGTGCTTATTTCATCAGTGGACAACATTGTCTTTAAGTTATAGTGACCATCGCTTTTTTTAAGTTGGATGAATTAGGGTGACATTGGTTAACACGATTATGCAGGTTTCAGATGTGCAGTTCTGCATTACAGCATCACACTGTGCTGTGTCCATCACTCCAGCTCAAGTCTCCGTCCATCACCACAGTCCCCCTTTACCTTCTTCTGTGCCCCCCCCCCACCCTCTCTCCCTCTGGTAATCACCATGCTGTTGTCTGTGTACATGAGGGTGTTTTTGGTGGTGGTTGTTAATCTTTCCACATTTTTTACCCAGACCCCCAGACCCCCTTCTCTCTGACAGCTGTCAGTCTCTTCTCTGTATTTCTGAGTCTGTTTCTATTTTGTTCATTATTTTGTTCATTAGATGCCACATATAAATAAAATAATATGGTACCTGTCTTTCTCTGATTGGCTTATTTTACTTAGCATAATACTCTCTAGGTCCATCCATGTCACAAATGGTAAGGTTTCCTTCTTTTTTTTATGGCCAAATAGTATTTCATTATGTAAATATATCACAGCTTTTTAATCCACTCATTTACTGATGGGCACTTGGATTGCTTCCCAATCTTGGTTATTGTAAATTATTCTACGATGAACAGAGGGGTCCATTTTTTTCCCAAATCAGTGTTTTGGGTTTCATTGGATATATTTCCAGAAGTGGAATTGCTGGGTCCAAGGCAGTTTCATTTTTAATTTTTTGAGGTAACTCCATACTGCTTTCCACAGTGGCTGCCCAGTCTGCATTCCCACCAGCAGTGCATGAGGATTTTTCCTTATCTCCACATCATTGTCAACAATTGTTGTTTATTGATTTATTGATGATAGCCATTCTTACAGGTGTGAGCTGATATCTTATTATGGTTTTAATTTGCATTCCTCTGATATTTTTTGATGTTGAGCATCTTTTCATATGCCTATTCAAGTCCATTGCCCATTCTTCAATCAGGTTGTTTATTTTTTTGGTGTTAAGTTGTAAAAGTTCACTATGAATTTTGGATATTAACCCCTTATCAGATGTAACATCAGTGAATATGTTCTCCCATTTAGTGGGTTGTCTTTTCATTTTGTTGATGGTTTTCTTCACTGTGCAAAAAATTTTTAGTTTGATGTGGTCCCATTAGGTTATTTTTTCTTTTGTTTCTCTTGCTTCAGGCACTATGTCAGAAAATATTTCTATGAGAAATGTCTGAGATTTTACTGCCTATGTATTGTTCTAGGATTTTTATAGTTTTGAGTCTTTAATCCATTTTGAGTTTATTCTTCTGTACAATGTAAGAAAGTGGTCTAGTTTTTTTTTATGTATCTGTCCAATTTTTCCCAACACCATAAAATGAATATATCATGACCTCATTGTATGTTTTTGCCTTTTTTGTCAAACATTATTGACTATATAGCCATATATTTATTTCTGAGCTTTCTGTTCTGTTCCATTGATCTATATTTCTGTTTTTATTCCACTACAATGCTATTTTGACTACCATGGCCTTGTAGTAGAGTTTGATATCAGGTAGCATAATTCTTCTAAGTTTGTTCTTTTTCAAGATTTCTATGATCATTCATGGTCTTTTGTGGTTTTGTTACTGAACAGGGACTGGCCCAAAGTGGGTCTGCCTCAGGCCAGCTGCAGTGTGTAGGTTCTTGACTTCATGTAGGAAAGATTTCACAACATGAGTCCAGGTGATTTTGAGAGTATATTTGTTAAGTCTGGGGACAGTAACACAGAGGAAGAACTTAGGGTAGAAGAAGCAACAAGAAAGAGCCTGGATGATGTTCTGCTTTGGCTCCCTAGAAACCTTATAGGAAAGAACCCAAGGCAGAGCTGCTGTTAGCTCACTGGGAAGTGAAGGTCACAGTGACAGAAGTGCATAAATGTGGGGCTGCTTTAGTTCACTGAGAAGAGAGAAAAAAGGGGGCATTGAAGACAGGATGAGCCGGTAAGCCCCTGCCTGCTGCTCCCCTGGCTGTGAGTATTGTGGGGACCCTTGGAGTTCAGGAGGAAATAAAAAGTTTATGTCTAGGAAGAGGCATAGGTGTAAGTGCTTTTTATCATTTTTTCTCTGCAGATGAAAATCTTAGGGAAGGATTTTAGCAGAATATTCATTAGCTTTTCCATTTCATTTTTAATATGACAGTGCATCAAAATGAGTGTATAAGGGGGGTTGGAATTATTCTTTGTTGTGTTATTCTGTTTTACATTTTTTTAAAGTTTGTTTGGCTTTTAATGGGTATTTTTGTTATTTGCTTTCCTGACTTCATCTGTCCTTGGGTTTACCTGGCATAAATGGCATTAATTGATTCTCTGTTCTCTATTTCCCAGAGCTGGGAGATTTAAGCTATATATTCTTTAGTTAGAGAATGGAGGTATAAACCATTTGCTCTTGAATGTCCCTGGTTAGGGGAAATAAAGTCTCATGATTCACTAGCTGGCTCTAAGTTGCTCAAACTGTTTGGCCTTGTTTAATTTTTTGTTGTCTCAGTTTTCCCATTCCATTTGCCCAGCAATTTTCTGAGCTTTTTACTATCCTGTCACAGTTTCAGATAAATTTTTGGAATATTTTTTCTAGTTCTATGAAATATACCATTGATGTCTTGATAGGAATGCATTGAATCCATAAATTGGATAGTATGAACATTTTAATAATGTTAATTCTTCCTAACCATGAACAGAGTCTATGCTTTCACTTATCTGCATCCTCTTCAATTTCTTCCTTCAGTATTATAATTTTTTGAATCCAAGTCTTTTACATCTTTGGTTAAATTCATTCCTAGGTATTTCATGTATCTGGTGTGATTGTAAATGGGATTGTTTTCTTTGTTTCCCTTTCTGATACCTCATCATTGGTGTATAAAAATGCAGCTGATTTCTGGATATTTACTTTGTATCCTGATACTTCACTGAATTTATTTATTAGTTCTAGTAGATTTTTTTGGCTGGAATCTTTAGGGTTTTCTATATACAGTGTCATGTCATCTGCAAATAGTGACAGTTTTACTTCTTCCTTTCCAACTTGGATGCCTTTTATTTCTTCTTGTCTGACTGCTGTGGCTAGTACTTCCAGTGCTATGTTGAATAAGAGTGGTGAAAACAGACATCTCTGTTGTGTTCTTGATCTTAAGGAAAATGCTTTTAGTTTTTTCCCATTGAGTATGATGTCAGCTATGGGTGTGTGATACATTGAGGTATGCTCCTTCTATTCTCACTTTGCTGGTAATATGGAACAGAATAATGAGCTGATTTCATTAAAGGCAGATAGAAAGATATTTCTGGTTTTTCAAATGTGAATGAATAAATAGCATTTAACTTCATACATTTTCAAAGTTATTTTGAAGATAAGTATTTCATAAAAATTTCTCATTTCCACTACATGCCAGCATCTGCACTGAAGTCAATGGGAGACACGTGCATGCAGTTCAAAGGCAGACAATAGTAACTCATTATCACAATTTATAGGTGACCTCTACATACTATCAAAGTTAGGAAAGGCTTACTGAGGAGAGAATTCTTCTAGAACCCATATCCAGGGATACTAAACAAAATGAGAATTTATTTAATACTAACAAAATTTGGCCAATTTGCCAAAAGAATCTGTCATCCTAAAGCAACACCTGTATCTTTTACTGTTCTGGAATTAAGCAATATATATTACCTGATTTTGGATTATGCCTCCAGAGTCAGGACTTTTTCCTCATGTAGCATGTTGGCTCTTCGTCTATAAGTAACTTGAAGAAAATAATATCAAAGTATATAAAAATATGATAGCCCAGTTTTATAAGGAGAAGTTGCAAAATACAGCTACATTAATTATTCAGAATGCTGCATTTAACCTTAGCTAATGAGTAAGAAAGATCCTACAACCCTCACGTTTGTTTCTTTCTTTTTACTTCCTATGTAAATAAAGATAAAAGTGCAGGATTATTTTTATTCTACTATGCTTATCTGGAAACTTTTTCTTTTAAACTTCTTTAAAGTTCAACTCATAGATGAATCAAAAAGAATCTCTTTATTTACCTATAAAAGAGCTCTATTCTGGATTAAGTAATAATAAAATTTCCTAAAATTGGTACAGTTCTTTCTAGATTATAAGATGTTTCACAGACAATATCACTCATCACCCTCATAATCTTCATGATCAAAACATTAACTGAATTTTACTTTGTGACAAGCATTGTTTCAAGCAGTTCATATGAGTTAACAAGTGTAATTTCATGACAATGTCATACATTGAGTTCTATTACTACCCCTCTTTTCGAGATGAGGAATGTGAGACACAGAAAGAAATTTTCTGAGATAATTTAGCTACTACGTGATGTAATTGAGATTCCAACCTATGCAGTCTGACTCCAGAGCCTGCATTTTTAACTGCTAATTCCATTGAGAAGCTGGGGGTGGTGGAGCCACACAGGCCTTCCAACACTGAGGAAATCTGAGAAGAAATGAAATAGAAATTATAACTATAGTATTAAAGCTAACTAATCTAGGTGGTTGGGGTTGTATTTACCAAAAAAAAAAAAAAAATGCTGAAAGAAATGAAAGAAGCTGAGACATAAAAACTGGAGCTTTTGAGCAGATGAATAAACTCATAGGTCCTTGGAAAGAAAATGAAGTGATGTAACTTTGATTTTTTTCACATACAAAAACTTAGGAAAATGGCAATATACTTAAATATACCTTTATGTGTTTGAAATTTATTTTCTGCTTTTACTGTACAGAATCCACGGAGAGTATAGAAGCACACAAACATGATCCCTACACTCAAGGGGTCTGTTTCAAAGAAAAGAATAAAGACTAGGAGCATCATGTGCTAGAATGACAATCATATTTTTGGATTTGCCACAATTTTTTTACATTGAGCCTTTAAACACTCCTTTTAAGTAAGAAATATTACATATATTTTATGTATTCACATGGTATCAACAAATAGAGCGAAGCATTCTGATTTCGGGAAAGAGAAAAGACTTTCATGGGCACTGAATTCAATGTGTCATTCAATTATCAATCATGTGATGCTGTGGTCAGTGTAGAAACTGTTAGTGGCTTTTATTGATAAAGGTAGAGAACTGATCATGATTCTGGTTGATTTGTGAAGGGTGATGGAGAAAATAAATATAAGATGAATCATTTTCCTCCCTAATATATATCAATATTTCCAAAAAAATGTATTTATTACTGACACTATATTTAAGCTATTGTGGAAGTATAATTAACTAATTTTATCAAGAATTTAGAATTTATTCAAAAGTAAAATATCACATTATACATAGTAATATTGTACAGGTATTATCATGCTACCAATTGTGAGAAAGAATTTGGGTTAAAATGGAAAAAATTAAAAGGTACTATGTGGCAGAGATGTGACTTCTAAAGGTTCTGGCAGATCCAGGTATATAACAAACTACTTACCAATATTTATTTTTTTTTAAATTCTGGAAGAATAAGGCAGCCACTGATGGAAATAATATGTGTGCCTTCTGAGAAGTGACTCTTGAGAAAGGTGTGACTGTATTGAAATAATAAAATGGAATTCAGAAAAAACTTGGAGCAACTGAGTAGCCCCCAAGTGTAATTTTGTTGTGGGACAACAGGACCAAAG
>PVKM010033080.1:0-16124 GCA_004027735.1 Carollia perspicillata
CTTTTTTTTTTTTTTTTTTTTTTATTGTTTTTCAGTACAGTTTTCTGTCTTTTACTCCCATCCCATTTTCTATTTTAATGTCTTTGGTTATTTTTTGCTTGCTTGTTTGTTTTGTTGCTTAGGTTCCTGTTCAAGGTGAGATTATATGGTATCTGTCTTTTACCGCCTGGCTTATTTCACTTAGCATAATGCTCTGAGCTGCTTTGATCAAGTTTCCTCCCCTCTCTGGGCTTCAATCCCCCCATCTTAAAATGAGAAGGCGGCCTAAAACAAGGTGCCAGTATTTAAAAATCAAGATTATTTCACATGTAATAGGTTTATTACTTCTCTTATGAATTCTGATTGAAGTCTCTGTTCTCAGACTCCCACATGGCCTCAAACAGCTGGAACCATGTGGCAGCTGCCTTTGGTAAGTGGGGCATGTGCAGTTAGTTGCAATCCCCACCACTCTCTGTCGTTACAGCTTGCTTCTCTTGTTTATGGTATCAATCGGCCCTTGTAGGCTTGTGAGATTGCATTTATGAATAACTATCCTCCATTCCACCTTCATTAATGAGCAATAAACTCACTCTCCCACAGAAGCAAATGGCTGATAACTGTGACCACTGTGACCACTTCTCTCCCACACTAATTAATTAACCCTAAGTAGTGGTGATTCAGCACCCTGGACAGACCATACACAGGTCCCACCAAGTCTCGCTTGCTGGGCAGTCACCCATTTGCCCATGACTGACAATAAGTGGATACCTAGTGCTCTGGCATTCCGTGTTGCTATCACCACCCAAGCCCTGAGTCTCTGCTGCTTCCGTTCTCTGCCTGATTGATTTGTTTGTAATTCTGTCATTCCTTGTGATCAGGCCGGGAGGGGCGGGGGGCAGGGGGGATGAGGGTGGGGTGGGTGATTCTTCTCTGGCAAGACATGTCAAAACTGCCAGTCTATCTTTTGGGTGCAACTGCTGTTTCCCAAACGCCATCGTCCATTTTTCTGCAAAGAATGACGGATCTGATATCACATATTACTGTTGTGCACTTTCAATTTTGATATCTGTTTTTCCTTCCAAAATTTGCTGAATGATTGAGAGGCTGCGGTTGCTTCTTTGAGATGCATCATAAGGCCTCCTTCCTGAACAACTTGGCCAGACAACGTGGATCATTGGAGATAAGGGAAAATTGTCAAGTACCTCCAAGCTGTTTCTCAGTGGTGTCTCTTTATGAGTCCCCCCTTCTTTCCCCCCACCCTGCAATGTCTCTCTGGGAGTCCACTGCTGTCAGGAGGAGATTGGTGGGTGAAGCTGATTTAAACTCCTTATAATCACTTGGCGCAACACTAGCAACCCACCACGATACGAAGCCCACTGAGTGCCCTCTCCATGTAAGCACTGTGCTGGGAACTAGGAAACTGGAGTGAAAAAGTGATGTCTCCGGTCTCGGGGAGCTTGTATTCCAGTGGGAAAGGCAGACAATGGAAGGAAGTATATAACATAGCTAGTGGTGATAAGCATTGGGCAAAAATTTAATCTGAGTAAAGAAGGAAGATGGCAAGAGCTGCTGTAGATTAGAATGGTCAGGAAAGTTCCCCCCAAGACGTAACATTTAAGGAGAGATCTGTACTAAGAGGCAGTGCAGGTCGCACATGGACCTGGGGGAGGAGCTTTCTGGGCAGAGGGGACAGCAAACGCTATGGTCTGGCAGACAGAACATGCTTGGTGTATGGGAGGACTAGAAAGGTTTTTGTGGCTGGAACAGGGCGGGAAAGAAAGGAAGGAGGAGTTCCTCAACTCCTGCTGCTCAAACCCCTCCCTCCCCTGGAAGAGGCTGCTGTCTGCATTCACATACACTTGAGAAAATTCTATCCTGCCTTAAGAAAAACAAATAAATAGAATGTCCTATATTACACGTAAGAACATCTGTCCATCAAATGTCCCCATCCAGAGAGGGAGAAGGCCACCCTCCCCACAGAGTGGGAGAGTCTTCTCAAGGGTAAATTCAATGAAGGACTCACACCGAGAATATATAAAGAGCACCCCCTGACCAATAAGGAAAAGGTAAACAACCCAGTAGGAAGAAAGAATAGGCAGAGAGCTTGAACAAAGCCCTTCCACCGAACGAGGAGGAGCAAACGGGCAACGAGCACGTGGACACAGGCCCACCCACGTTAGTCATCGAGGCGAGGCAAATTCAAACCGCAACGTAACACCACCTCACCCCCTAGGAATAAAAATACAACGAAACGAAGCAAGACGAAAATGACAGAAAATACCAAGTGTTAGCCAGGATACGTTGCTCAAACGTTCATATGCTTCCGGTGGAAGTGTTAATTGGTACAGCCATTTTGGAAACCCATTTGGCAGCACCTACTAAAGCTCAGCATATGCACACCCCTTGACCCAGCGAGTTTACTCCTTGATTGTACCCAACAGAAATGTGCACATATGTTCACCAAAAGACATGTACTAGAATGTCATAGCAGCACCACCCGTGTCGGCCAAAAATGGAAACAACTTAAGTCTCCAGAAACAGCAGAAGAGGCAAAAAAAAAAAAAAAAAAAAAAAATCGTGGTGTATTCACACATTGAGATTCTGCATAGCAATGGGAGTAAATGAGATACAATTACACACAACATGGATGAATCTCACAAACATAATCTTAAGCAAGAGAAGCCAGACACAAAAGAGGGCGTGCTGTATATAAAAACAGACGAAATTAACCGATGCTGCTAGAAAGTAGGTTAGGAGCTGCCTGGGAGAGGCTGCAAGGAGCCTTAAGGGACTTCTGGGAAGCTGGCCATACTCTGTTTCTTTATCAGGCTGCTGGTTACAACCAGAGTATTCATCTTGTGAAAATTTATCAAGCCATGCACTTGTATAATATATTTACACTACTAAAACGAGGAGTTTAAAGAAATTCTACCTGGCTTCAAAATCTAGGGCAAGGGCTTCCCTGACCAGAGAAGCCACTCCCCAGTCTTATTTTACCTATATGTTACCCTTCCTGTATCTATCTGGGACTGTCAAGATGTGCCTGGTGTTTCCAGTGTTTGTCTATCTCTCCTGCAAGTCTGTGAACCCCCTGAGGAGCAGGGTTTGAGTCTGTAGATCCCATTATCTCACCCATCTTCTGGCCCGTGCTCCCACAAAGTAGGTGCTCAAGAAAGTACATGTTGAATTGAATAACTGTAACATAATGGGAATAAAGAGTGTTAAACACAGGTAGACCTGAGTTTCAATCTCACCCCAGGGCCTTTGCACTTGCTGTTTCCATTGCCTGAACTATCTCCCCCACAATGTACAGGTGGCTTGTTCCTGCCTCACTGAATTCATTACCTTTGCTCAAAGTCACTTTATCAAGAATAGATAAAGTGACTTTGTACAGTAACACTATCCTCTATACAGTAACACTATCCCCTTCTTTGTCCAGCCTCTTCCCTTGTTTTTCACTGTTTTTCCTTTTACACCGTGATACCATCTGACACATTATGTATTTATCTATTTACTTCCTTTTTCCCCCCACCACTAGATTCAACAATTCAACTGTCATTATAGCAAGAAAGCAGTCACAGACAATAGCTAAATACATAAGTGTGGTTGTATCCCAGTCAGACTTTATTTACAAACACAGATGGCCAGGCAGCACTGGTTCACAGGCGGACTTTGCTAATCACAGTCTAGAGTGTGGTCCCTGTCACCACAGTTGAGGCAGTATGCCCATCATCATGACTACACTCAAGACCAGGGAAAGGAAAATGGGGCAATCAGCTTCCTCCTTAGGAGGCAGTGTGAGAGGCACACCTATTGCAGCCACCCACATTTCATTGGCTAGAACCTAGTCACATGACCATATCTAGCTGCAAAGAAGGTTGGGAAGTATAGTCACTAGCTAGGCAGCCCCGACCTCTGCTCAGCTTCAGGGGATTCTCTCACCAAAGTAAGAAGAGGAAATTGGATGGTGAGGGACCATTAACAGCCTTAACCACAGCCTCCAAGCCAAGAGTTCTCCAGCTTCGCTCATCCTCCTCCAAACCAGGGTTCATTCATCATTCATCCAGAAGGATCTTCCTAGAGTGCAAATATGACCATGTTGCTCCTGTGCTCAAGATTCTTCGGTGACTCCTCAGTGACTTCTGGAATCATAAAGTCAGTCAACAAATACTTGCTGCGTCCTGTTGTGTGACCAACAATGTGCTAAGAAATGAGGCCTCTCTAGTAAAAGAATAAAAAAGACAATCCCTCCAAGGATCTTTCAATCTAGTGAAAACCAAGTACAAGCTTCCTCATTCAACTCACAAGGTCCTCAATGACCTGAGCCCTGCCTCATTCTCACCACACCTCCATCCACCTAGTCTGTACCCTCTGCAAAATCACACCATGCTGCGTTATGCCTCTGAGCCTTTGCACATGTTCACAACAGTGTGGGAATTAACTGTGGGAGTGGGGGGTGGAATGGGCAGGGGAGGGCAGAGGGAGGAATACTGCAACAACTGTAGTAGAATAACAATAAAAAATATTTTAAAGAAAAGAACCAACTGAAAAATTACTTTCTCTTCAAAGCTTCATTGACCATCCCTTGGCCGAACGATGTGCCCCTTCTGGACAGCCCCATAGCTCTCTCTCTCTGCTTCCGCCATCACCACGTTGGTCAATATGGATTGGAATAGTCTTTACTCTAAGTAGCCTGTAGGTCCCTCTCAATATAGAATTCTGGTTGATTCACTTTATATGCCTAGGGCTTTGTAGTGTGGTTTATAAACAGTAGGGGCTTAAATAAAATTTTGGAAGAGAAGAAGGAAGGAAGGAAAGGATGGTGGAAAGGAGAGAGGAAGGAAAGAAGGAAGGAAGGCAGGAAGGAAGGAAGGGAGGGAAGGAGGGAGGAAATAAGGGAGGGAGGGAGGAAGAAGAAAGAGAGAGGGAGTGAAGGAGGAAGGGAGGATGGATTAGAATGCTCTCAGCACCCCAAAGCCTTAGTCCCTGAATAAGGACCATTAGAAAGAAGAAATTAATAAAGTTTCTACTGCCATTCTTAAGTCTGAGAAATGACAAGTTACCAGCAAGGTTTATTTTTTTTCTCACTGTCTCCCTTTTTTTTTTCATGTTTCCTCTCTCAGTGCTTTATTTATCTCTGTCTGTTTAATGATGATACAACTCACATCCTCCTTTTTCATGCCCTTAAACTTCTGAATTTTTAATCAAGCAATGTAAACTTAATTTTTTGTCTACCAGAGACGAAAGGTCTTGGGCCCTGACAGGAAAATGAGTGATTTATTATGCAGGCAGCAAGTGCCAATCTGACTTCTGTGATATGTTGGGTGGTAATTGCACAAACTATTGCGTCCCCAGATCCGGGAAATGTGGTTTTTACTTTCTCAGACATCTTTACAAAAGAGTGACAGCAGATTTCACAAGTAGAGAGAAATAAGAAAACTGGGCTGTTTTTCCAGAAACAGCATGGACCAGGACACCCGCCTTCTCCTGGCCCTTCCAAGCTTGGACACCACTCCCTCACCCGCACTTGGCTGGAGACACTGGTGTCAGCTCCAGCCGAGAAATAAGGTCTGGTGCCTTCCAATAATGATGGCCATTTATCAGGCGTGACACTCAGTGGCTCAGGGGACTGGAAATGGGATGTGGCATCTCCTGTCTGAGACTGAGAGGGTCGGTGTCCATCCACAACACGGCATCCCCAAGTAGCATGGGATAGAATTCACTTTTTCAGGGCTTCATTCCACTAATCCTTACCAATGTCTATTTTTGCCAGTCACTTATTCAGACATTTTCTCCAGACATGTAGGGATACCCCAATAATTAAGACAGACACAGCCCAGCTTTTGCGGGGCATATGTTTTCATGCCGGAGACAGAGAATAGAGAAAATGGACAGGGCAATTCCAGCTGATTCTATGGATGTGGCAAAGACGATAGAACCATGTAGAGTGGGGATGGGGATGGGGTAGATGGCGCCTCTTTGTACGATGCGGCCATGAAGGCTTATCTGTGAGGGTGATATCTGAGCTGACACCCCAGCAAACGGAGGCGAAAGCGGCATAAAGCTCCGGTGCAAAGGCCCTGAGATGGGCCTGAAAATGGAATATTTAGTAGACAGAAACATAAGCCTGGTGACGAGACTGCATGGAGTTAGGATCGTTTTCTTAGCAACCTTGTCCACATTAAAGTCCAGGATTTAAGCATCATGTCTTTTTTTCCAGTGTTTGAACAAAGCAGTTTAGGTCGCTACTTGGGAGCCATTGAAGGTGGGAGCCATTGAAGGTAAGAGCCAGAGGACTTAGAGGAGATTCATTTAAGCAGTGAAATGGACCACACGGAGATTTTACTGGACTGTCAAAAGCATAGAGATACTGACTTATCAAGGCAGTAGATTGATGGTATCCAACAGTACAGAGCTCTGCGGTGTGCAAATCACTTCCACACATATGATTACAGAAACCCTCATCCCTGCCCAGTGAGGTAAGCATCGTCACTCCCATTTTACCTACAAGAAAACTGAGTTTCAGTGAGATACAGTGGCATACTCAAGTTCATGTGCTAGTAAGAGGCAATGCTGGAATTAGGGTCCAAGCACCCTACGTCTGGTGTTCTCTTCTGTGTCAAGGCCCCCCAAATCTCTGAGCCTTCTCCTACAATGGGAAAAGTTCCATATTGAAAATTTCTGTCCCTCTTGGGCTATGTGATCGAGGATTGCCTGATTATTTATTACATTGAAGATGTTAGTTGATATTATGGTCACAAAAAGTATTAGAATTTCATGGGTGAGAGAAAGGTTAGACAATCTTGAGTTCAAGTCTCTAGTCTGCCCCTTACCTGCTGGATGACTTTAGACAAATACTTTGAGCCGCATTCCTTCATATGTAAAATAATGGAAAAAATATATGTAGTTATTATAAGAATCATGTGACATAATGCATGTAGGCTACCTACAAGATAATAACAGTTCAGAAAATGGTAACATTATCATTACCACCATCCTCATCACCACCATCAAACCATTGTGCTTATCTCCATAATCATCATTATCCCCATCATCATTGTCACCATCATTATCATCATTTTCACCGTAGGCACTCATCAATATTAAGTGCTGTCTAAGCTATAAAGCACCGTCCAAATACAAAGAATCATTGTCACTGAGTTTCCTTGCTAACTGCCAACACCTCTCCCACACTTAGTGTAATACCTGGAAGAAACATGGCCGTGAACCTCTGAATCTGCTCATTCCTTTATTCGAGCAACATTTATTGGGAATCTTCTATGTGCCAAGCACTGAAGCAGACGATAGGAACCCAACTATGAATAAAAACAGACACAGTCCTTGCCCTCATGAAGCTCACAGGCTAGAGGTAAAGCCCAGGAGTAAACAATTAAACCAGCAAATCAATACCCTAATTACAGGTTGCTGTGTTACTTAATTACAGAGAGTGATTAATGGCTGGACTGGGAGGAACTTTTCAGAATGTGTAGTGCCTTGGAGGTGACAGGCACACTGAGTTCTTAAATCAACAAAACATTGGCATGTAGTCAAACAGCCTCTCTTGGGGGTAAGGAAAAGGCCTGTGTTAAAAGCTGCCGGATATGGCTCTGGCTTTGAAGCCACATATCCCACACTTACAAGATGCAAATTAAAAGAAACTCATTTGTCTAACCCCAGTGCTGGCGGGTGAAGAAAGAGGGGGAAGGAAAGAAGGAAGGGTTGCATCTTTGGTGTTATATGTGCTGCTTCATTTAAAGTTCATTTAGGAAGTACCAACCCCATTTAATGTCGAAGGGAACTGAAGTGCCAGGTGGAGAAGTCACCAGAGTCACATAGTTAGGACAGCTAGAGGAGGGAGCACACCCAGATCTATTGACTCAAAGGTCCCAGATTATAACCATCATGCACACAAAGGTACCTTGATTTGGGGCAAACATGAATGTTTACTCCAGTTCCAGAGCTCCCTGTACAATCAGCTGAGGCCTCAGTAGCAATTGCATGGTGCATCTTCCTTCCTTCCTTCCTTCCTTCCTTCCTTCCTTCCTTCCTTCCTTCCTTCCTTTCTTCCTTCCTTCCTTCCTTCTAGGTATATCTCTTAAGAGCACTCCCCAATAAATCTTCTACATGCAACTCTCCATCTCCCGTTTCCTGGGAACTCAATCTACACAACTCCTCTGAGCTTTAGTTCACTCATCTCAAAATGGGGATGCTGAGAGCATGTCCTAACTATGATTGGCCCTCAGGCAATGTGTCTTAATGAAAATATTCTTCAACGTCCCTCCTGTAATGTGGTTCATTCTATTGGGTCAAATGGGGCTGAATACATATACCTTAGGTTTAGCCAGCAGATATTAATCTCTAGCCATGTGCCAGGTTCTGGGCTGGGGCCAGAAATACACAATAGTTCCAGCTATCAGTCTAAAACTCTAGTCCACCCTGCTGCAGAAAGATTCCCTGAGATTTTATCCAACTTCATGCCATGAGCATTTATTAAACACCATCCCTGTGCTAGCAATTGGAGCTATGAAGATGAAGAAAGAACTTTTTCTTAAGCGGCTCACGGTCCAGTAGATGACAATGACAACAGCATGTGATACATATGGGACAAGAAGGATTGTGTCAGGTGGGAAGTCCAGATGTTCTGCTCTAAGGTTGTCTGGGTTTAAAGCCCATATTTACCACATTCCAGTTTCATGGCTTTAGGGCAAGCTGTAAATATTTATTGAGCACTGACGATGAATGAATTCCTGTGTTTGCACTGGAGGGGTAACAGTGAACAAAATGAGTAACACACATGGTTTCTTTCCTCCTGGAACAGAATCTAATGCTTAATGCTGTTTTTTATTTCTTGCCCAAGGTGACAGCTATTGGCCCCATAGCACCAAGTAGGTTGGGTCCCCTTTGGCCCAAAGATAACAGTTGGCCAGTAGACTCTTCGCTGAGATGCAGCTGTGGGGTCTCCATCCCTTAGGTCAGACCCCTAAACTCAGAGAGTGAGTACAGTGGATGCCCCCGAATGCTTAGCAGAACCCCCTTGTCTCCACTGCTGCTCATGATGTGGTTCTTGCACTCACAGTCCTGACCTCAGAAGTGGGCTGCCCTGCTGGAGTGCTCATTAGTCCCAATTAGACCAGTTGCTCCATTTTAACAGAAATAAATGCAGACATTCTTAGTTTGTCTAGTTAGTGATGTCATCAAGACATCAAAATATGTCTTGATGAGGAGCTACCAAAGAGAAAATCCAGGTCCTAGGGCTTGTGGATATCCCCATGGGGTTCCATGGAACCATTTACCTGGAGAGTAGTTGCTGGCAGGTAGGTCTGATCGATGAGCACTGGGTTTTCGAATCAAGTGTGACTAATCCCAGCCTCATCAGCATGCCAGTCAGGAAGAGCTGCAAAAATTCCAGCTCCATTCCATTTAGTGTGTCACTGATAGGAGCCTAGAATTGAAGCCTAATTGAACATGCTGCCCGGTTTACAGATGGAAATGCTGAAGCTCTTCTGTCTATATCACCCCTGACCTAAAACATGAATGGGAATCTGACAAAACAGCCATTGAGAGATCCCTTAGAAGGTTCCCTCCAGATAGCGTGACCCCATTGGAAAGTCTACAGTCATCCAGAACTGTGGTGTGTTGGAACAGCAAGTAACCAGGAAATCATCTTGATCAACCCCCATTTTATGGATGGGAAGATTTAGGCCCAAAAACAGGCAGGGAGAGTCCCAAGGTCACACAGCTAAATCAAAAGCAGAGTCCAGGCCTCCTTATGTTCAGTTCGGAGCTCTACCCACTGTCTCACATTAATTTTTAATTCTCACCCCAGTGTAGTCCCTCCAAATCACACTTCTTCTACTCTTTACCCAAAGGAGAGAAGACAGTGCCTTTGATAATCCTATGAGAGCATACACTGAATGGTCAGTGGATAAACGAAATATAGCACAGCCACACAATGGAATATGACTCAACCCCCAAAAGGAACGAAACATTGACATGTGTTACAATGCGAATGAACCTTGAAAAACATTATGCTAAGTGAAAGAGGCCAGGCAAAGAAGTCACGTAGTGTATGATTCCACGTACATGAAATAGCCAGAATAGGTAAATCGAGAGAGAGAGAGAGAGCAGATTGGTGGCTGCCAGGGGCTGGGGAGGGGGAATGGGGGTGACTGCTAGTGGGTATGGGGTTTCCTTTCGAGGTGATGAAAATGTCTTGGAACTAGATAAAGGTGGTGGTTGCACGGCATGTGAATGTACTAAATGCACCTGAACTGTGCACTTGAAAATGGTCCATTTTATGTCATGTGAAATTTACCTCAATGGACTCCCATACACATACACATGAACACACACACACCAGAATGTACTGAATATTTTCCAGAAGTCCCTCATTTCATTGACATTATTCAATAAATTCTTGCATGATCTAGCAGTAACAGTGGTATAGGTTTCATGCTGCTATTTAACAAGTGAGTAAACCGAGTCATGAGAATCTTAACAGGCCCAAGAAGGGTCAGTCACTAAGTGGTGGAACTGGGATTGGAACTTGTGTCCAAATAGTCTCTTCCCTCTTAGCACCTGCCCTTAGGGGATGCACAACCAGTAACAAACTCTGAAGAAGAGATGACCATGACAGTTCTCTACCTGGCGTCTCAAACTTTTCTCTTCTAGACACAGATGGGGGTGATTAGTTCCTCCTTAGGAAGCTGGGGCATGTCAGAAGGCAGAACACAGAAAGAATCTTTAAAATAGTGGGTAGGGGGGAAAGTAGCAATTTGATTGCCAAAGAAGGAGGAGGGAAGAGAGAACCCTGTTTTATGAAGCCAGTACTTCCCAAGGGAGTTAGTTCCCTATTGCTCTTGGCAAAATGGATCCATTTAGAAGTCTTTGGCTGACACAAAATTTAATAAGTTTCATTCCTGCAGGCTTTCTCAGGGCCTTTAATTTCTCGAAGTGTTCTGTGATTCTCTAAGATCGCCCTAAATAATGCAAAGCATTTCCCAAGTTATTAGACCTCAAGCCCCTCTCTTCCTGCCCCCTGACCAGGGATTCCTGGGGCTCCCGCTGAGTGTCATACATTTGGGGAAACACTAGATTCATGGCCACTGGGGCTCCAATGTGTAGGAAGTAGGGAATTTCAGGCAGGCCGTGGTGAGCATGTCAGAGAGCACCTCGATCCTAGCTGGCCCCTCTGAGTTGTGATGGTATAGTCCTTTTTTCTACCAGATTCTCATGCGTAAGTCAGTCTGAATTCTGTTTCTAGTAAAAGAGGAGAAGCTGAGTGAGGGACGTTCAAGGATGGAGACAGGGAGAGAAAGAAAGAGGCAGAGAGATGGGGATGGAGGGAAGGAGAGAGAAGGAGGAGGGGAGAAAGGAGGAAAGGAGGGAGGAAGGGAAGGGATGGAGACAAACCAATAAATACATGGAAGGTGGAAGAGAAAAGAGCCCCGAGTTGACTGGGTCCCCTCCAGGCCCAGCATTATCCAGCTGCAGAAAAGAACCCCAAAGGCTGCCTACCTATGGCTGCTCTAGAAAAGGCCAGTGACTGCTAAAGTAATGAGGTATTACCCACGATGAAGGAAACAATTAGGGCATCTAGCACCAGAGATAAAGCAAGCACTTCTTCCATCAAAAAAAATATTAAAGTTAATTCAGTTGGAAAAGAGGCAATGGGGAAAGGGCCTTGGAAGCCGAGGGAGGGAGATAAAGGGCTCACTGATGAGTGTGAAGAAGAGATTTATCCAAACTCAAATATGTGCGCATGGAGGATGGAAGGGGGGTGCTTTGGGGGACTCCCCAGTTGGGCTTGAATAAACAAGTTGAGGTCCACTTTTCCTTCCGTGATAAGTGAGAGGGTGATGGGCAAACCACATTTCCCCTGGTTGGCAAACTTGAAATGAGTGATCAATAGGGCAATATCACCGAGCTAATTAAATCAGAGCTCCAAGGAGCTTGTTTCTTTATAGTCTGAGACCAAGGAGAGACTCTGATGTGCAGGGCAGGGTGGCACTCGAAGGTCTTGTCCAGTCCCCTGCCCCCAGTTAGATGGTTGAGGCTCTTCTCCTGAGCCAACCCCTTCCTTCTCATCCCTCCCTGTACCACCCAAGGCAGTACATTCTATTGTTAGAAAACATGGAGAGTAACAAATAGACAAACAGGGCAGAGCTCTGAGTATCAGACTTTAAGTTTAGTGCTGTTTTATCTCATTTTGCCCTGAGAAGACACTGCAATGGGTACACTGATGACCACCATTTTACAGACAAAAGTGCTGAGGACCAGAGAGGCAAAAGAATTTGCTCAAGGTCACATAGGATATGGTAGGTGAGTGTTAGGATTTGAGTCCAGGTTTCTGGAGTCTGAGAAAGTCCAGCCAAATCGAACTTCCTGGAGCTTTAACCCATCAGGGCCATACTTCTGTTTGTTCATTCATTCTGCATATATTTATAACTATGAGCCAGACACCACCAGGCTTGACAATGGGAATAAAATAGGAGGAAATGCAGACAGGCTCCCTGCCAACAAACTCTCAGGGAGAGAGAAGGGGAAAAAATATAACCAACCAGTCAACAGACACTTACAAAATATGACAGGAGCTATATGGAGCAAAGAGTGTTGTGACAGAGAGCAATGGGCTCCTGCAGAGGCAGAGTAGTCAGGGAAGACTTCTCAAAAGAAGTGGCATTTGTAGTGAGGCCTAAAAAATGAAGGTAGGTGGAAGGTGGAGGAGTCAGTTGTGAAGACACTAGGCGGGAATGAGCTTAGAGCTAAGATGAGTGGAAGGAAGCTGAGCAGAGTGATCAGGGCGGGCAGTGGGGTGAGATGAGACAGCGATGAGCAGGGTCACATCATGCAGGAATGCCAGGGTGAGCATTTGAATGTAGTGGCTTTTACATGTGATGGGAAGCCCTTGGTGAGCTCTAAGCTGGGTAGTGACAAGACTCAACTGTGGTTTTCATGTTTACTTACCACTTCATGGAGGAGGAACACTCTGACAGTTCCAGTGATTTTTCCCAAAGCAGTAATGCCAGTTTGTGGCTGCACAACCCAGAGCCGAGACTTCCTGATGCCCGGCCCAGAATCTTTCATCTGGCCATGTGGCCTCTCCTGCCACATGGTAAGGACCATGGGACAGCTGCCACATCTTTATGATTTTTCAACGTATTCCCAGTATTCAGTGCTGGATCTGGCATGGGTGAAACATACACTGAATATTTATTGAATGAACTAATGACATTAAAACAAGGACTAAAGATGGACTTAAGACCTATTCAGCACCTATTGTGTACAAGGCACCATGATCACTACAATGGGACCAGAAATAATGAAAGATCCTTTTTCTTTATGGGATGCTAAGCTTTTTCTCCCACCACTTCCTAATTCACAGCCTCCACTCTAGCCAAGCCAACCTGTTCCGTAATTCTGATGCATGTATCTCCTCTCCAACTCTTTGCCTTTGACCTTGCTGTAACCCCACCTGACCTATCCTCCCTCTGTCTTTTCAGTCGCCCAAAATAGCTCAGTCTCCAAGATCCTCCTTCTCTGTGATGCTCTCCCTTCACTAGTTTTCTGGACTCTCTCTGCACACACTACTTATCTATGTCTGGTCCCTCCCAGCAATGTGTACACTCCTCAAGAGCTCAAGACATGGTTTCTATTTTTCCTGCAGTATTGGATCTAGAGATGTGGGTGAATAAATTCTTGCCCAAGTGACTTCTAAGGGCCTTGGACAAGTCATTCCCTTTCTTTGAGACTCTGGTCCCATACCTGAAAGATAAGGAAATCGAATTTTATCAAGCATGGCACACGTGCGGTATCCATACCACTACACCCACTCCCTGAGTCAAAGCAGACATTACTAATTGATTACTGATCATTTTTCCAATGTGACCAGATCTATATTCACAATGCTTTCCTAATGCAACATTCCAAGTAGCCATTACTAAGGAATGCAAAATTTGTGATCAAGACAAAACCTATTTGCCACTCTTTAATACCATAAATCTAAGGGATTTTCATATCTGGCCTTTGGGGAATCTACCATGAGCCTCAAGCAAAGAATATGAGATTAAGAAACTAAAACCTAATTTACAGATTATGCAACCTTGAGCAAATCCCAACTTTCTTTCATAAGCCTGGATTTCCTTTCCTGTCAGATGTGGCATATCTTATAATATGTGACCTGTATATGTATCTCCGTTTTTGTTCTTTGTTTTTTTTTTTACCTGTTGCAACAAGGAAAATCAGGTTACCAGGTTTTCATTCTAATTGTGTGTATATATAAAGTTATTAGGTTGTGAGTGGGGAGACCTGAGGATTTTCTCCAGGCAGTACAGGAACTTAATTCATTGATTTGGAATATTTTATTCAGCCCATCCAAGATCGCATTTGCTTTTCTTTCTGGTTCTACACTGCACTGCACTTACATATCATTGTCTCCATTCACAGTTCCAAAACAGTGTGGTCTTACTGAATTCACTGCTACCCCTCTTCCTCTCACTGGACAATACTCCTATGAATTCTCTAGTAAGTATGAGCACTAATAAGGGTTGGCTCAGTTGCTTGGGCACAAATAGACTGGATAAGGGAACTCCACACTCAGTATTCCCAAGCCCAGCAGACAGTAAACCCCTTGAGGGTGGGAGATCTGTGCCATGCACAGCTGCATCCGCAGCACCCAGCACTCAACCAGAAGCTTCCTGGACTCGCAGTTGAGGTTTGCTGAACAGATAGATGGAGGCAGGAAAGGCACAGACACTATTTAATGCCCACCTCAAGCATTCCACTCACCACGCCTGTACACACACACTGCTCTCACTCGGACACAGTTATGTTAAATGAGCAATTAGCCACCTTTTAAGTCTAATTGCCAACCCCCCCATTAATCACTTGCAATTATAAACCCCAATCTTCAAAACAATTGGTCCCAGACGCCCACTAGAGAGAAACGCTAATAACCTTTCTTCTTCATCTGGAAATTTCTGCTCAGTTGGAGCGTCTGGGTCACAGAGGACTGAAGAGGCCACAAACAGCAGAATAGCCTGACACGGGACTGGTGACCCTGGAGAAGAGGGTAGAAAAGTCACCCTACAGAGGCCGGAGGACACACTGGGAGGCCACTCATCTTCCCCCTGCCTGCTTCTCCCCCATTACCATCTCCAACCCGGACCATATATCTGCCTGTGCTTTTGCCAACCCACTCTAATTCTACATTATGAAGACACTCTCCCTAATTACTGCAGCTAATTAGCTCCTCACAGCCATCCCAGTTGAGGAGCACACAGAGACAGAACAGCCTGCAAGGCCTTGGATGTGGCTGGCCGCCTCCAGCCATGGCCACCACTTTGCTATTGCAATGACACCCCATGAGCTGACCCCCATGTTTTGTGGGGGAAAGGAGGAGGAGGGTGAGAGATGGCAGGAGTCTGCTCGGTCAATCTGAACCCTCTCTCTCTGCCGGTCCCCTGCTGCGGGCAGCAGGCAATTCAGACCTGAGTGCAGCAGCTAATTAAATCAATATGAGATAATGAACAGCAATTAGAGGTCCGGCTAGGCACATCTTCTCTTGTAAATACTGTTTCTCTCCCAACGGGGAGCTCTTTTTTAATAATCTGTTTGTGTTTCATTTCCAGGAGCCGTAATTCCCCCAAGAAGCACTTTGGGAAAGTGATTTGTTTGTCTGTATAATCGCCAAAGCATTCCGTTAGACTTGTTTGTTTTGCTCAGCGCCTGTTACTACTGGAAAGAAACAATTTGCTTCTCTCCTCTGGTTTTTCTTTTTTCATTTCTATTTCCTGCATTTTAGGAGTCTAATCAACTGCTTCCCCTCTCCACCATTTTGAGAGATGAACAGAAACTAGAAAATTTAAGAGATTACCAAAGGATTGAGTGCAGCCTGGTGACTCCCACTCTACAGATGGAAAAACTGAGGTTTAGAGGGACCATCAATGACTGACAAACTATCCATTCTCCTCTCCCTCATTCTTACACCTCATAAATTTTATTGGGTGCCCAGGGAGAAGTTTGGAGGGTATTATAAAGATCCCTCTGCCCTCAAGGAGCTTGCAAATTTATCTGGTGAGACAGGCTAAGGCGCGTATCAATTAGAAAGCAATTAAGTGCCTAATTGTGTGGCACCAACAAGCTCA
>PVKM010033081.1:0-16122 GCA_004027735.1 Carollia perspicillata
GCCGGGAAGGAGTTAAACAGGCCAATTTCAGCTGGTTTCCAGGCGTCAACCAAATCCCAAGAAATCAACAGAACTGTGGTTAATAACCAAATTAACCCATCCAAAGCTTACGTCTGAGGTTCCCACAGAGCACCTTCCCAAATATAGAAGGAGTAACCCAGATCAACACATCGAGTTCATGCTGCAGCAGCGAAACTCGGATTGTCCTGGCGGGTATAAGATAAGAAGCCAACAAGCAAACACCTTATTGTGCCTGGAGAGGCTTAAATGATGGGGCCAGTGCCCGTCTCTCTTCCTCCTGTTCCGCTCCCGTCGGCCCCTGCTGACCCCGTGCCGGCCTCCCCGGTCTTCTCTTTTCTTGCACTTGGGGATCTTTCTTACCTGAAGACCTTTGTACGCTTGGGTTCTGCTGCCTCCCCTTGCATCCCCCCATCTCTCCTCACAGGGCACCCCCTTCTCCTCCTTTAGTCCTCAGCTCAAGCAGCCCCACCTCCGAGGGACCTTGCCAGCCTCCTGTCCTCAAATACATCTCCACAACCTCTCCCTTTTGGGTCCGTTTGTTTCTTTTTTGTCTCCGTTTTTCACTAGAACGTCAGTGTCCTGTGGGTGGGGACCGTCTTGTTCAACGCTGCATGTCCAGCTCCTGGCCCGGAGCCTGGGTTACCGAGATGCTCGATCGTTAGTCAAGCTGAATGTGATCCGAGACAAAAGAGCTCACACAGCCTGGTGCTGCCGAGCAGTAGTAGGTTTGAAAACAGTGCTTACTGTCAGTTATTTCAAAACTTACCATCAACTCAATTTTGTAAAATAGCATGGCCTGTTTTAAGAACTTAAACAATTGTAAATTTTGTTGAAGAAAGTTTCACATCTTGTTTCACTTGTATTTCCACGCATTATTCTCTCCCCACTATTGGGTTATTTTGAAGCAAACTCTAGACATCATATGAGGGCCAGGGGTGAGGTGAGTGAGCAGTGTAGGGTGCAGCATTGGAGGGGACCTTGTCCCAGACGCTACCCCCACCTTTGCACGACCTGCCCCCAGCCCTGGTCCTGCACCACACCATTTCACTAGTAAGTATTTCAGTGTGCATGTGTCTGTATAAGACAAAAACTCTTTAACTAAACACACACACACATATATCTGCATTACCACTGTCACACTTGAAAATAACAATTCTTAATATCGTCAGATGCCCAGTCTGCATTCAAATTTCCCTGGTTATCTCGCACTATTTTTTAAGCTGGTCTGTTTGAAGGAGAACCCAAACCAGGTCCACACCTGGTTAATGCATCTCAAAGAAAGTCTCTTTCAATCCATTGGTTTCCCCATTTCTCTTTTTGTGATTTTGAAAGTTTTTCCTTATGATTTATAGATTAAAAAAAAACCGGGGAACTTGATCTAAAGTTTCTACCTTCTTCACTTTGCTCGATGCTTTTGTGTGAGATCCTTGAACACGTTCTTCCACCTCCAGTATGTCCTGTAAACTGGCAATTAATCTAGCAGCTCGGTCAGTGCCATAGTTCAGGCTCACGGACATCAGACACTTATTTCTCACAGTCCTGGAGACTGGAAGTAGGGCATCAGGCAGCCAGCATGGCTGGGTTGTGGTGAAGGCCGCATGCCCAGTTGCAGACTGCCGACCTCCGGTTTCATCCTCACGGGGGAGTCAGAGCTGACTCTCTGGCCTCTTATAGGGGCACTAATCCCATCCATGAGAGCCCCACCCTCGTTATCTAATTACCGCTGAAGGGCTCCGCCTCCAAACACCATCATGCTGGGGATCAGGGTTTCAGCAGATGAATTTGTTGTGGGCTGTGGGGGCGGGGCACAAGCATTCAGTCTAATGCAACAAGATTCCATGTTTTCGCAAGGATACTTCCTAGATGGTGTCCTGATGTCCAGCCAGAGGCAACGTAATGCCTGGTCATCTTTCTTCTCGTGATGTCAGGACCCACGGAAGGTCATTGCCTGGTCTCATTACTTTATTAGAGTTACCAAATGGAGGTGGTCAAGTTTTACTCTATTTGTCAGCTGAAATACATCTACGAAGAGGAACTTCTCATAAACTACTCGTTTACTTTGAGGGACATACATACCGAAAAGACAGATAAATGCTTGATTCTTTTCCTTGATGTACTGGTTTTCAGGGAGAGGAGTGGACTTGCTTTTCTTCTACAGAGGTGACCAATGAGGTATTGTTGTTGTTTTGTGTCATTAGGAAATCATGAATTTATAATGTATTTGGTGTGTTTCAATGAAGTTGTTTCAACTTTTTGCAGTTGGATCTCCTTGAAGTTGGCGCCCGAGTCCTTCTGATGAGACCTGGTGGCCTCGCTGGTTGCCCGATAGAGCTGGCCATTCGAGGCTCATCTTGCATTGTTTCTTTACCCCAGACCCAGAATCTGCCACTCCACCAAGGACCCCAGATTTCTTTAGTGGAAAGTTATACTGAGGAACCGTAATCTGACTGTAGAAGGATTTCAATCCAGAATTCCAAATGTCTACTTGCATTACTAATACACGTACTTGCCAAAGGAACGCAGGTGACAACCTTCATTAGCCCAAGCAAGGCAGCAGGAGGGAAGCCTGCCAAGGCTGAGGCTGGTGGAAGAAGGGATGAGGAGAAGGCAGGCATCTGTTCCAATTCTTCCCGCCTCATCCTCCCACCTTGCCTACCCTGTCCTCACCTACTCCGGCCCTCCGAGCATCCCGAGGAGCCAAACCGGTCCTTTCTCTAAATGGGAAATGGCTCCTGGTCTGTCAGAGTCAGCTGGGCTAGGAATGGAGTTGAGTGTAGAAAATCGATTAAAAGAGCACTGAGAGGAAATTACCATTTTTCCTTTTAAAAAACAAAGCATTCTTTTCTATTTATAGTCTTCTGTCTCCGTTTTTCTTTCGGACTGTGGATAGTATTGCTTTGTGTTTGATACCAAAAAAGGAATGCAAAAGTTTGATGCCAAGTCTAAGACAGCAGAGATCTGTGGAGACAATGAGGGGCCACACTGGATTTTCTCAGGGCTCCTCAGGGGACAGGAAATGGAAGCCACAGAGATAGTTTTGCATTCAGACCTGGAGCGGAGATGGGGTTTCTGATGGACTCGGAGGACCCTGGGGCTCTCACACGCCTTGGGTGTGTGTCCTTGCTGGGGTGTCATCACCCTTGGGGTCAGGAGCAGTGCTTCAGATGGACAGAAAAGGGCCACCTCTTCAAGTGGCCCGGCATTGTTTTTATTGTTACTGTTTCAAGGCAAAGTCCTAATAGCGTCTCTGAGAGTCGAGTGGCCGCTTCCCTTATTGTTACTCGATTATTTCTTAGTTGATATATTTTCCAGGATGCTTTTGCGCCAAACTTATTGTTCAGGGGAGACACAATTGAAATCAATTGCTAATTACATTTGCGTCTAAATTAATAAGTCACAACTGTTCAGATCATATCAGTCTGAATAATTTCTATTATGGTGAACATAATTGTTAGATTCAGCATTGAATGAACCATATTGTTAGGTAAAATTCTTACGACAATTGGGACTAATAGAATATATTAACCTTGATTTGTCCACCTCGACCTCACATTGGACCATGTTACCCTCAAAGCACCTGGAAAGGTTTCCTCGTTAAGTAGCCGTTGCGACTCTGCTGACCTTCTGATGGAGCCCGGGAGGCTTTGGGACATCAGTGATGTTTGAGGTTGGCCAGTGGGTGTCCTACAACCAGTTCTTAGGGCATTTGGTTCTGTGCGCGCATGACTTTGTGAGATGCGGACCGAGCTGGGAAGGCCCCATCACATGTCAGCCCCTGTTCGGAGCACTTGTCCCTTAGCTGCTCTGGGATTTAGGGGCCCCCCCGGGTGGGTATGTAGTAGGGTGTCTACAGAAGAAATAAACATTGTTCCTTTCTTAGGGGAACACACAGTCTAATGGAAAATAAAACAAGAGCTTTATGAGAAAGTATAAAGGACTCCCATTCCAGAGAAATCTAGGAATATTTAACTGGAAGTAGTTTTGTGGACCTACATCAAGATGGCACTCTGAAGTTCTGCGGCCTCTTCTTAGAGAGTGTATCAGAATTTGTATACCCTCTGGAATGTTATCTCCTCAGAAGTATCAGCATGGCAATCGGGATTCCTCTCCCAGTGAACTCTGCTCCGGGAGATGTCTTCAGAGTTTCACGTGCCTGGGATGGGACAGCTGCTCAGCTCTTATAACTCGGAGAATAACCCTGGTTCCCAGAACCAAGAAGTATTGAGTGACGTTGCAGGTACAGGCGAAAGCCAGCCTCCCTCATCTGCCTGTGACGCCCATCGGCCTGCCAATGGCGATAGGCGGCGGCGGCCGATCTCTCGTTGATCACCAACACACCGTTCCGCACTTTGGGCGGAACCCTCTATCACTGAGCGGTGCCAGGGGCCTTGTTCATTAACCATAAAGCTGGTTTGGGTGTTGCAATAACCATAAAATTGGTCCCAGGGAACTGTAGCAGTCCTGTCCCCTCACCCTGGTCCCCGGCTTCCCTTTTCCCCTGTGAGGGGGCGTGGGTGTGTTTGGGACATCACTGTGTAGCGTTGACTGTTGAGGCCACCGCAGGTTGGCACCCAGCTCCGCTTCTTTATCATTCGCTTTGTTAAAAGTGGTGGACCTCTCGTAAGGGACAGGTGGTTGGGATTATTGCTTTTGCCTTAAGCAATTTCCTGAGAGGAAAATGAAACCCTGGGTGAGAAGAGGAGGACGAAGACCCGTCCCTAAGAGGCACGCTCTCCCATGCCCGCGTCTACCAGTCTAGGGGGAGGTGCCCAAACCCACTTATGACCGAGAGGTACCACTTAGGGCTTTTAGTCATCGGTTCTATTTCACCAGCTCGACTGTGGTCTAAATCATTGAAATCTTCTCAAACCGATTAGGACTAATGTAGGGTAATTTTCGTAGAGGATGTAGGAGAGTTCTGAGGAATTAAGCAAGATGTAGCAGAAAGGAGTGGGAAGGGAGTCCCAGGTGAGGCATCGGACTGGATCTTCCTGTGTGGAGAGGGAGAAACTGACCTCAGGCGTGTCCTGAGACTCCCAGGCAGCCGCCACCCAGCGTGAGCAGAGACCCAGGCTGCCCTCTCCCCTTCCTCTCCTACTCCCTATTCTCGCCAGCAGCCTGTCCCCAGGCCTCTGCCTAATTTTAGGCCAACTATCGCGGTGCTTGGTGGGTAGATGGAGCAACTGCTCCCATGCATCTGCCCGTGGGTGCTCGGTGGAAGTCAGCCATACAGGGCCCTCCTCGGCCGGGGCCCAGTCCCACGCGGAGATGAGCTTGGAGACAGCCTGCGGAAGGGACCTGGAGCTTTTGGTGCGCGGGTTCCCTCATCCCTCTCCCAAGGTGGCTTCTGAGAGTGGACCCAGGCTATTTCATGTGGTGATTATGGGAGTGAGAGGACGGGGTGGGGGGAATCTATTCCTGAAAATAGCGTGCAGCTTGGAGTCTAACGTTTTCCCGGCCGCCTTTCAAAGCCGTCAGAGCGACACATGGAAATGGTGAAATGCGGTATAATTTATCACGCAGGCTGAAGGGGACCTTTCCCGGATGCTGTAGGTATTTCTGTTTGGATGCAGAAATGTTGAGTTTTGAAATTATTAAACAACATCCTTCTCTTCTTGGTGATTTTGTCCTTTTGGTAATCTGAGCAGAGTGCGTATGTATTTGTGTCTGTAAATTACTTTGGAAAATGCATATTATTTACTTGTTCTGAAGAGGCTCTTAGGCTCCGTTGTCTAAATAGGAAATTTGGATCTAATAAAATGGGACTATTATGGACTCCCAGACAAATAAGAACAGAGGCGAATACCTTTAAAAATTCAAAAGAACTTTTTTTTTTAAAAAAGGTCATTTTGGTTAGGTAGGAGGACAAAATTCAGTATGAACCACCACGACTCCTTTCATTCTTTTCTCAGTCTCTCCCTTCTCGTATAGTCGAGGCAACACCCTGGATGCCAGAGCAAGCGCCTTCCTGTGCCCTGGGAAACCGCCGAGGCCTCCGGCGCCCCCAGCAAGAGTGGCTCCTGTGACTGGGGCCCCTGGAAGCAACGGGATGTGGTCTGGACACCAGTTCTGATGTGTTTGCCCCGGCAGGGGGCTGGGCACTTTGTTGGATGGGAACCTTGAGGAAGCACAGGTCCAGGCCAGCTTGGGCGAACTTCTCCCCTCTTCCTGGTGGCGGGGGAGAGGGCGCCTGCAAGGCAGCCACGTGGTGCCTTGGAGTTGCAGAGCGCTTCTGCCAGGGTGCCCGTCCCAGCCCTCTGAAACTTGGGACCCATTTTTCTAATACAGTCACCAGTCTTTCTGGAGGTCCAGAACCTTGACTTTCTTTGCTCATCTCCCCTTTCAAAGGCATATTAAGTAAGAGGGGCTTTGGGACCCCTGCCCCCACCATATGCCAATCTATTTTTCTTCCTTCGAGCTCCTATGACATTGAAACTCCTACAACATGGTTAGGTACCGTGCCTGGCTGTTCTTTTCTCTGACTCTGAGTTTTATCATCTGTAAAGTAAGCAGAGGTTGCCTTTCCTTTTCCCAAGACATCTTGGGCAGGATGTCAGTGGGTAGAAAATGCACTGGTCAAACCGCCTTGCCCTCAGGCCTTTGGTAGTCCCCAGGGACGTGAAGGTGCAGGTTCCCAAAGGCCACTGCATCCCCAAGACCGGATGATCGGTAACTCTTTCCAGCTCTAGGGCGGGGAGGTTCTAGGTATTTCACGGGCAGATGGCCATCTCTGGCCTCCAGTGTTGGAAAAAGGAGGGCAAAGCCATCGGCTTTTGCTCCTCTACTGATTTGACCTCTTCAGACAGAAAGAAAGCTTTTCAAACTTGGGGTCTCCTAAGGGAGCTGTTAGAACACACTCGGGAGGGACCTCCTCCCCAGTGACATGTCCCAGAGGGACTGGGGTTTCCCAGGGCAACGCTCACCATGTTTCCCTGTGGAAGAACCAGTGCCTTGCATCTGGGGAGCACCGTGGTGGGTGGGTGGGGGTGTGACTGCTCTGCGTTGAGGGGTGTCAGGAGCTAAAAGACAGGCCCCAGGGAAACACCCAGCCAAGGGGCTGGCCTCAGTGTCTGGAAACGTCCCCCGCTGTCAGTCTCCGGAGTCCTTCCCGGAGGACAGGAAAGATCGGCGTGCCCTGTGCTGGTCTTGGCTAGGCTTGGCCTCTTCTTTCGCCCCTCAGAGCCCGCCCCCATCACAGGACAGGCTGACTGCCTTCTCTGGAGCCCTTAGCTTCTTAAATGGTGATGGATGAGAGAACAGATCTGTCCCACACAGGTAATCTTTGCCATCTTAATATTTGTTAAGCTTTTTGATTTACTGGAGAGGTGAAGTCATGTCAGGTCACAAAATTGCACATTAGATCTGCTTCATGAAACACTCTGAGTGAACGGTTGAACTCATTTATTTCACCATCTTTAAACCAATGTAGCAGAAGAATTGCACCTCCCCTTCATAAATCTTCCCGTTTATTTCTGGCTCAGGTGTATACCGAAGGTGCAGACCTCAGTCCGTTCTGGGGGTCTACGCGTGGCCGTGGAAACTGACATGCTCTGCTCACGACAGTGAGCAGACCCAGCCCACCTACGTTACATTAGCCCGAGAAAAATTTCGTCTAGGCAGCCTGGGGCACGTGCTGGGAGGACTTCCCCTTGACATTTGAGACGCGCCAGTTCCTTACCCTCCTCTCTCCTCGGACCATCGCCAGGTGCTCCTTTCCTGCCTGCCACGTTCACTCCAGACAGCCAAGTCGTTTGAGGGGAAGCGAGACCAACAAAGGGTTCAGAGAATCATGGTGGGGGGCTCTACCAGAGAGGGTGTGGAGGCTGTGACCTGTGACTTAACATAGATTGGGTCAAGGAGAATCCAGGGTGGGACATTGCTCCATTCAATTCAGTCCCTTTTTCCTCCTCAGAAGGGAATTTCTAAAGATGGACACAATTGCTCTGGGCGCCTCGGAGGCCCCGCAGGAGCTGTGGTGAGGCCCAGCCCCGAGGTCACACCTGAGGGCTGTCCTGCTGCCGAGACTGGCACCTGACTCCTTCCTGATGTCATCCGGTGTCTGGCCAGGACACCAGGCTCTCATATTTCTATTTTCTAGCTAGTTCATGTTTTATTTGAGGTCTAATATACAAGAATTTTTTACAAAGGTCCAAGGATATTTGGAAAAAATTTCAGATATGAAATTCAAAATTTGTAATATGTTGCATACTACCAAGTTCTAAATATGTTTATTAAATTGGGCTTGCAATGGTTCCTTCATACCTGTTATATCCTTATTTATTTTCATCTATTTAATCTATCAGTTTTTTTGAAAGGCAAATGAAAATTACTATTACGGAGGTTTTCTCAATGCTTTCTTACGTTTCTAATAGATTCTATTATCTAAATTTCTGACTTTTAGAAGCATAAATAGTTATGATGGTTTTATCTTTGTGAATTATACCCTTTATCATCATAAAATATTCATCTTTATTTTCTTTAATTTACAGTTGGCTGATCTATCCTTTTGATCATTTTTTTTTCTTTAAAACGCTGTATTAAAAAACTAAAAATTAACAAAAAGAAAACTGCAAGGTTAATACAATAAAACCTAGATATTCCCCATCCTAAGTGAACAAATGTTATCACTTTTCATGTGTACTTCAGGTTTTTAAAAAGACTAATAAACTTTATTTTTTAGAGCAGTTTTAGGTTCACAGAAAAATTAAACAGAAAGTACAGAGTTCCTAAATCACCCCCCGCGGCCCCTCCACCGACTCCATCAGGCACCATCAACATCAGGTGTGTTTGTTCTGAATGAACAGGGGCTCCTAGTTATCACTCGAAGCCCATGGTTTACAGTAGGCTTCATTCTGGGGCAGTGTGTTCTATGGCCTAGACAAATGTATGATGACAAGTGCCCACGGTCACAGTAGGACACAGAGTTCCGTAGCCCTGGAGATTCTCCGTGCCCTGACTCCCCACGCCTCCCCCGCCGGCCTCCGGGGACCACTGATCTTTTCACTGTCTCTGTGCTTCTGCCTCTTGCAAAATGTCATACAGTTGGAATCAAGTGCCACGTGGTTTTTTCAGATTTGTTTCCTTCACTTGGTAATAGCGTTCCTTCGTGTCTTTCTTTTTAAAAATCCTCACCTGAGGATATTTCTATCGATTTGAGAGAGAGGGAGAGAGAGAGGTCTCTGTTTAGGTGTTTTGCCCACTTTTTAATCGGGGTGTTTTCTGACTGTCGGGTTGTGTTTTTTTTTTTTTCCATATTTTAGATAACTATTCTTTAGCAGACATGTTTTTTGCAAATGTTTTCTTCTAGTCTGTGGCAAATTTGTTTTTAAAGAAATAAAACATCCTACTGAAAGTTCGTATCTCCTGTGTTTCCCTCTCCAAGCCAATTGCTTTCTATCCCTCCTGAAAGGAAACAATTATCATGAATTTGATGTATAGTGAGTCTAGACTTTTACATAGTCACTACATGGGTTTATTAGTAACACATACTACTGTTTTGTTGCATTTAACAATTACTTGCAAGATCTCATATTGTACCTTATATATGTCCCCCAACTCAGTCTGTGCTGTTGAAAAGTCTATCCATGCCAATACATGTAGATATACTATTCGTTTTAACAAATGTAGAGTCTTCTGACACACGAATGTCACACATTTTTATATCCATTCCCCGATGTCAGGCATTGGAATTATTTCTAATTTTGTTCTCATGAGCAAAATTTCAATCTCTCATTGTGTTTTTGTGAAAGAGTTTTGCTGGAGGAAAAAACTGGAAGTGGAATTTCTAAGTAATCTGCAGGGTTGTTGTTGTTTTTTGATTGTACTAGATAATTGCCAAATTCCTTTTCCATTTGATTGTGTCAAAATGTACAAGGAAGTATGTGAGGTTTTTACTTTTCCATATTCTTACCAATAGTCAGTGTGGTCAGACTTTCCCATGTTGGTCAACGTAAAGGATGCGAACTAGCATCTCACTGCTTTGTTTGTCTTTGAAACTGTATCTCATTGATGTTACTGTTGAGGCCAAACACTTTCCGTACTTACTGGCCGTTTTCTTGTGAATTCCCTTTTTACCCTTGTCATATCTGTTCATCCCCTTTACCGATTTTCTATTGGGGTGTTTCTTATTAATTTATAGAAGTTATTCACGTATTCTGGGTATGAAAGTTTTGTTGGCAGAGATATTAAAAATATCAAACAATACAATATAAAATAGCAGGACAGCGTAATTACCAATCAGATAGATGTGATCTCTAATTAGAACAAATTGAACTCATGATGACGTTTTGTTATTTTTATTCTAAAATTATAGAAATGTGTTTCTTTATGGCTAGATATTTAATTAACTAGAATTTTAAAAATTGGGTATGATGGGAGCTAGGATCAACACCTTTTTAAGTAAGAAAAACTGTTCTCTCAACCTCCTCTGTTGAACAGTTTATTAGTTACACTTCTACTCACTTTTATGCCTCCTTTGTGTTATGCAGACGAACCGTTCATATTGTGCCTGTTTTCAGCATTTCTAGTTCGCTTCATTAATTTATTTGTTCATCTCTTCCAGTATGACACTTTTTCTTTTATTGACCCCCTAACTTTATAAAGAAGTTTGATGTTTTGTGGAGTAACTCTTCCTTCTTATTCTTTTCCTGAAGTGTCTTGGGTAATTGTGGGTATGTGTTTTTCCATGTCAATTTTGGAATTGGTGTTTCTATATCCAGGAAACATTCCGCTGGGGTTTGGATTGGAATGGAATGGAATTTATGGAAAAAGTCAGGGAAGAACATCTTATAGTATTGATCTCCTATCCACGACCATGGTCATAATCACCATTTATTCAGGTTTCCTTTTGATGTTCTTCAAGGATGTTTTCTGCGCTGTTCCTGTAAGGTTTACAAGTAGTTTGTTAGATGCACTTTGATAGTGATCTTTTGTGAAGTCTGCTGTATTTTTATAGCAGTCATAGATTCTGCTTTGTTCCTATTTTCCAAGTTGTTACCAACTCTATCTGAATGCTATTGCTATTTGTGTGTTTATCCTATGTCTAGCAATCTCCACGTATTCCTGATCCGTTCTAATAGTTCATCTTCAAATAATAACAGCCTTATTTCTTTGGCTAAGAATTAGGGTCAGGATGAAAAACTCTTATAAGTGAGAAATAGAAGAGAATGTCCTTGGTCCCGTAAAGGGCGTATACCAAAACTGACAGTACACAGGACATTTAATGGTAAAACTTCATGGTCAAATTTCAGATGTTTTCCCATGAAAGTAAGAAGAAAGTGAATCCCCACCCTCTCCTATGCTACCGGAGCCCCCACCCCTTTTCTGTGGGGTGTACAGACTAAGACCCCCAGTGGATGCCTGAAACCAGAGAGTGCTGAACCTCGTATAGATATATAGTGTGCTTTCCCCCCTATACATACACACCTTTTCGCTTAATGAAAGCACTTCATGACTCCTTGGGCGTCTCTGAATTGCCAGCATCACTACTCTTGCACTTGGAGGCCATTTTTAAGTGAAGTAAGGGCTACCTGAGCACAGTGCAGTGATGCTGTGACAATCACTCTGACAACCCAGATGGCTACTAAGTGTCGGACAGGCAGAGAGCACGGCCAGTGTGGATACGCTGGACAAGGAAGTGAGGCCCGGTGGCCTGGAGCAGGTAACTTTTCATAGAGAGACACAGCGGTGGACTTTCTGAATACCTGCATGTCAAAAGTCCCTGTTCTCAGGAGAAATAATTGCTATACTGGGTGGAGGACTTCGCTATCTTTGCTATAAGAATTATACATAAAACATTATTATACTGTCTTTTTTTATGGTTGCTTATGAGATTTCAATGGCAGTCCGAGTTTTTTAATTATTGCTTATCTTGTCCATTTGGAAACTTATACAATGTGTATGAAACTTAAGATCTTATACATTTGCCAAGAAATGTTTACTTTTGATCATTTTCTTACTCCTGCAGATATTTGGTAAACCCTTTCAATGGGAACAATTAAGTCCTTTTTTCAGTGAGGAGAACTTTTCTTCTATTAATTCCTTCATTATTCTCTATTATCTATTACTTTCTTATCTTTTAGACACGTTTTTGGTGTTGGTATTGGTTCTCTTGGTTCTGTTCTCCATGCCTCCTATCATTCCCCCCTTAAATTTCAATACTTTGTCTTTTTGTCTTATACTTTGGAAGAATTTCTCAGGGCAATATTCTAAAACACAAATCAGTTTTCGTTAACATGCATTCTGCTATTACTTCCTCCACCAAATTATTATTTTTGTGACTTAAAAAAAATTCCGTTAACTCTCTTGTTTTCAGATTGTCCCCATGCTCTAAAGAGTAGAAACCTGCTATTTTAAAAACTAAGTTTAATTGAGGTAAAATTTGCATATAATAAAATTCACCATTTGTAAGCACACCATTCAGGATTTGACAGACATGTACAGTAGCGTACTCATTACCACAATCATGTAGCGTGTTTCCAGCACCTCAGAAAGGTCCCTTTTCCCAGCTTGTAGTTAATCCCTCCCCTTCGTCCGAACCCTCAGCAATCACCGATCTGTTTTCTGTCCCTTCAGTTTTGCCTCTTCTAGAATTTCATGTAAATGGAATCATTCATTCTGTTCTTTGATGCTTGATGTCTTTTATTTAGCAAAATGCTTTTGAGATTCATGCACGTTGTTGCACGTACTGATAGTTCATGTGTTTTATAGCTGAGTCGTATTTGCTTTTCATGGATACAATACAATTTGTTTGTCTATTCACCCATTAATGGACATCCCTCTCCTTACTTAACACAGGTTGTGGGCTTAGTGAAATGCTATGGAAATCCACGTACCAGTCATCGATTGTACAAACGTTTGTATCGATTGGTCATATAGTAAGTGTAGATTTAATTTTGTAGAAGAACTGCCGAAACGTTTTTCAAAGAGGTTATAGACATTTTGCATTCCCATCAGCAATTTCATTTCTTCTTGAGTGAGCTTTGATAGTTTGTGTCTTCCAAAAAAAAAAAAAAATTTAGAGTCTAAGTTGGAAGCTATTGGAAAGGCATCAGGCCCAGAGCAGATCCAAGTAAGGGCAGTTGTGGCAACATTTTCCGGCCCCGCTCAGCATCTCCGCAGCAACTGTGCTCACAGAAGATACAGCTCCTCGCCTGCAGAGTGGCTCCCGGTGAGTGAGCAGGCAGCTGTGGCCTTATTGGTCGCCACCGAAGCCCCGTAAGGGGAGGTGTGTGGCATAGGGGACCCCTCCTTTGCATTGTGTCAACCCTTTTGCCATAGCTGCTTGCCTGGCAGAGCATAAGGCTTTTTGCCCGGGTGTGGTGAGTGTGTGGGCAGGGGCTGTAGCTGACGTGGAAGAAGGGCTTCTTCCAGGCCTAGGCAGGGGAGGCCAGTGGTAATCTGGGATCCTGTCTTCACGGAATCTGAGTTTTCAGGTATGTAGGTGATACCCCGCCCCTTATTTTCAGTAATGTGACAAAATTTCCTTTTACCCTAACCGAATTGCCTCAGGGGGAACTCATGAGTTAATAAAAGGAGGAAGAGAGCCCATGATATAATGATATCACCTTCTTACCAGAATTCTGTTGCATCTCTTGTATGAGTTACCTATTGCTGCATGACAAATGACCTAAAAGTTAGCAGAGGAAAGTAACAAACATTTATTGTCTCCCACAGTTGGGGCACTTAGGTGCTGCCTGGCCAGGTGGTTCTGGCTCAGCATCTCCCACAAGGTTGCAATCGAGGTGTTGGCTGGAGCTGCCATTATCTCAAGGCTCAAAGAGGGTGGGATCCGCTTCCAAGCTCACTCACTTCGTGGCTGGCAGGCCTCAGAAGGTCTGTTTCCAAGCTCATTTATTTGGCTGCTGGCAAGCCTCAGTTTGTCACTGCATGGACCTCTCCCCAGGGCTGCTTCCCAACATGGCAGCCGTCTTCCCCTACAGGAAGCAAGAGATGGCACCCAAAATGGAAGCCACTGTCTCTTTATAGCCGAATCCCGGTGGTGACATCCCATCACACACACCATGGTCTGTTCCCTAGAAACAAGTCAGTAAGGCCAGCCCACAGGCCCACGTTAAAGGGCTGGGGGACCCACACGAATGTGAATACCAGGAGGTGGGGATCATACACCTTCTTACTTAGTTGTTTGTTTTCCAATGTCTTGGTTTGAGTTTCCCCAGATGCAGACCCTGAAGAAAGCGTTCAGTGGTAAATAGTTTATTTGGGAGATGATTCTGGGAAAATCTGGTAGCAAATGGGGATGCGAGATCAGAGGAGCGAGGATGCTTACAAAGGGAATGTTTTCCAGCCAGCTACTCTGGGCAGCTGGAGCTCAATCCTGCTGGATCGGAGAAGCAGTCAAGAACAAGCCACAATGTTATTCCAACCAAGGATCAAAGAAGCTGGGCCATTTATCTACAAACTCTCCATCTATCATTGGCTGAGGACTGCTGGTAGGGTAATTCATTCCCTGGCACTCCCGTTGCCTTATGCTATGTGTGCCTCCCCACCCCACCCCACCCCATTCCACCCCCTTCTAATCCTACTTTTTAATGGAGGTGAATGCTGACAGGATATGGGTGGGACACCAGCCACGACCAACTGCCATACCCAGCCTGTGTGGACTGTGAGCTTCATGAAAGCAAGAGCCATCTGCCTGTCCATTTTCTTTCCATTGCACTGTCATTATTTAGGATGGCACTGAGAACATACTGTTGCTCAACAAATATTTGTTGAAAGAATGCAAGTCCCTGATGATCGCTCCTTGAAGGAACTCACAGTGCAGTGAGGGAGACAGACTCACACGCTGCTGTCTACAATGGGGGAAATTCTGTCCCGCGGCTTCCCTTGCGAGCAAGTGCTGACTCTGCCCGCGGTGAGGAAGAGGCTGAGGAAGGTTCCTGCAACAGTGGAAGTGTGAGCTGCGATCCCCTCCCACTCTTGTCTGTGCTCCACCCTGGAAGTTTTATGTGGTCTGAACTTTGGGCGCTCTCTCTGGTATGCTATCACGTCCACGGACTTACCATCCGCTCGGCAGTTTGAACGTGTGTTAGCTCCCTCTCCTCCCTCCTTCCCGACAAACATCACCCGGCACAGGGTCCGAAGTCCTTGTGGCAAAGATAATCTTTTCTTGGTCTTTGGAAAGGCAGGTACAGTATATATACACGCATAACAAATATTTTCTTTATGTATTTTCTGTTTGTGGGGAGTCTAACCCTAATCCAGCACTTATTAAAACAGGACAGGATTTATTAAATTGGTTCAAGTTTATCAAATATGTACAGATCTTTACATAAATTAATTTGCTGGTTAAATATTTGTGAAACTTATTAAGACTTTGGAGGAACTTAAATAATACCTGAGCTGTCCGGCTTCGTTCGGCTTAATTTTTTTTCAATCTGAGGGATTGATGAGGCTATGAGGTATAGGTGGTCTCTAGATGGTCAGGTGACTGAGGGCCAGGAGGCAGGTCTCACCAGCTGGGGCCTGACGGTAAGCCAAAGACAGGTGACCCACGGGCACTTTGGGGTGAACTTGTCTGTTCAGTAGGCCTGGGAGATCCCGATGGTGCTGTTTAGGGACAGCAGTTGCTGCCACTGTGTGATGATGTCAGGGCAGAGCCGAGCCCATGGGCGCTTCCTTCTGTTTAATTCAACAATTTATTGAGCCACTGCCGTGCGCCAGGCAAGAGCCTCATGGACTTGGAGTACAAAGTGACCACAACCTGGGCCTCGTCCTCAAAGAGCAGGAATGATGGACCTATATTTGTAGGTTTCAAATCCCAGCTTCACCAGTTACAGCCTCTCTGACCTTGAAATTACCCATTTTGTTAGCCCTTCATGTTCCAATGTAGAAAATTAAGATATGAGGCAGGAGGTAGTCAGGAAGGAAGCTCCTGAGGCCCTGCAGGGCTGAGGTAGAAAACATCTATACATGACAAAGACCCCTAAGATGGGTTGTTCCTGTTTTCTGAGATAACTCTGAATCATAGAATGCGCCTGCGCCCTACCCTTGATTATCATTATAATGAAATAACACTGTGGGACTCCCTTCTCCAGTAGCCAATCAAGAAAGTCATGGGAAACCACACATGCGCAGTAGCTT
>PVKM010033082.1:0-16118 GCA_004027735.1 Carollia perspicillata
AAGTACCGGGCATGGTATAATGACTAGAGAGGGTCTTCTTGTGGAGAAATAAGAAATACAATAAGCATCTGCCAGCTGGACAGGCGTTTGTCCTTCATTACATCACCTTTTCACCCCAGTCTCATCTACTTGTGGGGGGATGGGTTTGTCTGCTGTGTCCACCTGGGCATGATCATGAAAAGAAATTACATTTGTGCCCAAAAGATGGACCCTCTTCCTGGGTGATGCTCAGCTGCAATGGCTGAAAGGTTCTGGGTTCCCTGTACACCAAAAGTCTTTATCAGCACTGACAACAACCTTTCCAAGGATGGAGATGGTGACCTGAAACTCCATCCCCATTTCTCACGTTCAAAGACCAGTGTGAGGCTTAATTACATGGAAGGAATGCTCATCCCCAGCTGCCAGAGACTCTGGCTTTCCTCCGCCCTTTTCTGGAATGGTGCATCTCAGAACTCAGTGACTGCCACACCCAGGTCAATGAGGCAAAAGGAAAGCAGTCTCTTCATTTTCTCCCACACAATTGAAGAGTGCCATCTCTAAGTAAACCTCTTGCAAACCTGAGAAAACTAATAAAACATTGGCATGATCACTTTAAATAATTCTTAACAGCCTTAGTCTTTATTGATTTGGAAAGGGAATGAATTGGACAGAATGTCTCAGGAGGGAAGTCAAGTGTAATGGCATAGAGACTACCTGAAATGGAGTAAGAGGACAAAATCCCCAATTAAAAACTGGGCAAAGACTTAATGGAATCTCCACCAAAGAAGATAGATAGGTAGCAAGTAACACTTGAAAAGATGCTCAACATCATGACTCATCAGGGAGAAGAAAATTAAAACCAAAATGAGGTGCTCATTTTGCTGCTCATACTCACTAGAATATCTAAAATTAAAGCAAAGCAAAACAAACTGATAATACCAAGTGCCGGTGATGATACAGAGCAGCTGAAATCACACATACTGTAGATGGGAATATAAGTGGTCCAACCCTTTGAAAAACTGTTATCACATACAAGTGAAATCATACAGTACTTGTTAATCTCTGTCTGACTTATTTCACTAAATATAATACCCTCTAGGCCCATCCATGTTGTCGAAAAAGTTTCATTCTTTTTTTATGGCTGAGTAATATTCCATTGATTATGTATGTACATCTTCTTTATTCATTCATCTATCGTACAAAAAAATACTCACAGACACAGAGAACAAACTGGTGGATTCCAGAATGGACAAGGGTGGTGGCAGGGTGGATGAAAAAAGTGAAAGGGAATAATAGGTACAAATTTCCAGTTAAAAATAAATAAGTCATTGGAACATAATGCACAGCATAGGAAAAATAGTTAACAACATCCTAAAAACTCTGCATGGTGATGGTTACTAGACTTATTATGGTGATCATATCATAAGATATAAAAACGCCGAATCATTATATTGTACACTTGAAACTAATATAATATTGTATGTCAACTATACTTCAATTAAAAAAAAAACCCTTGGCAGTTTTGTGGAGAGAAGTACCAATAAAAAGGCACTGGTCTGATCAAGATAGCGTAAAGTATATAAAACAAAGTGGAGTCACTCATGTCAACCAGGATGGCTGTCAGTCAGCCATGACACTTTGGTTCAAGAGGGAAACTGTGTAAGTCACAGCAGACACATCTGGCAAGGAGACATACCTAAGATATCTGTATATGTGATCAGAATAGCCTTGTCCGCAGAGCAGGACCACCCATTGATAGATCCCTGGGGAAATTACACCCTTGCCATCAGGGGTGTCAAGACATTTATCAAAAACACCCTAGAGGGTGGAGTACACGACTTTCAAAGTATAACTGAGGCAGGCTCCAGACCACTGCTGAGACAGCTGAGTGCCCCACATCAGGCTGCTGCTTTGTGACACACTGATCTCCCTTGGCATCAGCTGCTGGAGGCTCTGCCCTGTTGGACTGAGGACTTCGTATGCACTGCTGCCCACCTGGCTCTAGAGATCCTTCTTTGCAAGATGCTAACAACTCCTTTGCCCACTGTGCTGTGTCCTGCACCTGCAGACTAAGACTCTGGGACTTGGGTTCATTATCCCCTATTGATTGCTTTGTGTGTGTGTTATATTTCTCCTAGATTGTTAGAGTGTGAGTAAGATATTAATGTATGTTGATGTTCTACTTTAAGTGAACCTGCATTCATAAAAGTAGAACAAATAGCATAGTTACTTTGTGTGACTCTTGTCTATTCCTGGGTGGTGGGCTGCTCAGCAGACAGCTAGCCAGCAGTTGACCAGCTAACTTATAGGAAAGACTATATCATGAACATATATGTTTGTGACAAGTTTCTTATAAACACACTTGCCCTATAACTCAGCAGTTCTACTCTGCTGTTATTTACCTCAAAGAAATGAAAGCATATGTCCACACAAAGATCTGTGATGGATCTGTGTGCATTTTATCATTTGTTTTATCCCAGCCCAAGAAAAAAAGCCATTAACACAGCACATGATACTGCATAGGCTTTGTTCTATGGTCATTTATCTGCTTCATATGATGACCAGAGATAAAAACTATGTATTTGGGGTGGAATTGATCAAATTCTTAACTCTGGGGAGGAGAAAATGGGTGGGTGGTTCTTGATTAATCTAAGCCAACTGAGTCACTGAAGTTCATTTGCCACAGTAATTGGTTCAGGGATGGTCAGGTGACATGAGCTGGCCTGGTTTAATGAAACCAGGTAGAAGATGAAGGGTGGGGTGGATGAGAACACATTCTCTTTCTCTTTCCTGGTCAGTGTGGTATGTGTGTGTATATGAGGGCTGAAACTGTTATAGCCATTTCTCTCTCTCTTTCTCTGTTTTCCTTTCCTTTCTTCTTTTCCTCCCCTCTCCCTCCCTTCCTTCCTTGCCATAAAGGAAAACTAGCCTAAGGAAGCAGTCATTGGAAGCTAGTGACAAGAAAATCACATAAGATGGGAGCCCTGATCAAACCATGCCTGATGTCCATATTTTCTGTATTTTTAAGAGACACCAACAAATTCATTTTATTTAAGAACCTAATCAGAATTGGGTTTTTTGTTACTTGAAACTCAAAGCCTTTTAAATAATCTAGATGTGAGTCCAAAATTGATCTTATTTCTAGAGATCATTTCAAGGAGGTAGAACAAACCAGAAACAAGTGCTATGAGCCAAAGTTAAAGTTAACACAAAGATGTGGGATGAGGATACAAAGGCCATCACGATGGATCAGCACAGAGGTAGGTGGGTGACCTTGATGGAACTCTGGGTTGGGTACTACAATGTGTGTCAGGGGAAGATCAGATGTGAGGTCCTGTTAGGACCTGCCTTGAGGATACAAGGGGGGATGAACAGGGGAAAGAAACTACCTTGGAACAGTGAGGGAGACAGCCTCAGGAATATAGCCAGTTAAAGGACTGAAGCATCCACGGGCTTCTGTTTATGTTGCCTGGGCCAACTACCCAGGAAGGGCTGCTTTTTGTCCAAAGTCAAAGTGTGGTCCAGGAATCTGAGCCAAGCTGAGTCTGTAGATGGGGCTCGAGCAGGTATGGATGCTCTTCTGACTCAGTTGGTTTGGAATGGGGATGGGGATTTCTTCTAACTTGCTCCTCCTGAGGCAGGTGGCCTATAGATGACACTGGGAAAAACTCTATTTTATTGGAATGTGATAGAATCCAGTGATTGCTCCAGCTGACCTGACCTTGGCCTTGATTTACTGTTCTATTGCAAATGCCCCTCCCCTGGTTCCCACCAGATCAAGTATTAAAGCACCCTGATTCCTGGACAAGGTCCTCACCTGCACCTGCCCCCAGCCCCTTGATTTTCTTCACCACAGTCACTCGTTCTCTTCCTTGCACCTTCCTTTCTCTCTCTAGGGTGGATGGCAGGCATCCAGAGCCTATTTTTAGGTTTAGCAACTAGTAGTGTGTGGTTTTTGGCTTTGCCTGTCCTCAGTCTCCAGCCCCTTGGGAAAACTGAATGCTTTTCAAAATTGGAACAAAGGTGATGTGTTGGTTTTTGTCTGGGGAACAATAAGCCAGGAACCAAGGTATATAGGATAAACTGGGTGGTCTGTGGGTCTCCTGCTCTGTTTATTAGCCTGACTCCTCCATCTATTTGGCAGAATGCAAGCCCAGTGATAGATGGTGTCATTTGATTATAAGAGAAGCTTTAGCTCAGCATTGGTTGGGCTGAGCACATCCACCATTCATCATAAGTCACCACATTGTGTTTATTTGTCCATTCATTTTTTAAAAATTTCTTCTAAGAATTTTATATATTTTATTTTAATTTTTCCATAACTATTTATCCCCTTTATGCTCCCCTTCCCTCATAATTACCACACTGTTGTCCATGTCCATGAGTCCTTTTTCCTTTTTGCTCCATCCTTCCACCCCTAGCCCTGCAAAGCTGTCAGCCTGCTCTCTATCTATGAGTCTGTCTCTATTTTGCCTGTTAGTTCAGTTTGTTCGGTAGATTCCACATGTGAGTAAAAGCATATGGTATTTGTCTTTCTCTGACTGGCTTAGTTCACTTAGTATAATGTTCTCCAGGTTCATCCATGCTGTCACAAAGGGTAAATTTTTCTTTTTTATGGCCGAGTAGTATTCCATTGTGTAAATGTCCCATAGTTGTTTTATCCATGCATCTACCGATGGACACTCACAACTTTATAGTCAATTAATATTAGACAGATGAAGCAAGCACATACAATGGGCTAAAGATACTTTATTCAAGAAATGGTGTTGGGAAAATTGGACAGATATGTGCAGAAAAATGAAACTAGACCACCTTTTTGCACCACAAACAAGAATAAATTCAAAGTAGATTGAAGACTTAAATATAAGACCTGAAACCATAAAGTTCCTGAAAGAAAACACAGGCAGTAAAATCTCAGGTATTGCTTATAGCAATATTTTGTCTGATGTATCTCCTCAGGCTAGGGAAACAAAAGAAAAAATAAACAAATGGGACTACATCAAACTAAAAAGTTTTTGCACAGGAAAGGAAACCTTAAAATCAGACAACTTAGTGAATGAGAAAACATATTTGCTGATACATCTAATAAGGTGTTAATATCCAAAATTTATAAAGAAGTTATACAGCTCAACACCAAAAAAGCATACAATCCAATTAAAAAACAGGCAAAGAAACTGAATAGGCAGTTCTTCAAAGAGCACATACAGAGGGCAAATAGACATATGAAAAATGTTCAGTGTCACTAATAATCAGAGAAATGCAAATTAAAACCATAATGAGATATCACCCCACACCTGTTAGAATGGCCATCATCGACAAATCAACAAATAAATGCTGGCAAGGATGTGGAGGAAGAAAAACCCCTTAGCACTGTTGGTTGGAATGAAGACTGATGCAGCCACTGTGGAAAGCAGTATGGAGATACCTCAAAAAAAATGTAACTGCCTTTTGACCCAGCAATTCCACTTCTGGGAATTTATCTGAATAAACCCAAAACACTAATTTGAAATAACATAAGCACTTCTAAGTTCATTGAAGCATTATTTACAATCGCCAAGATACGGAAGCAGCCCAACTGTCCATTCTTTGCATTGCTTCAGCTGCTATACTCAGCACCTCTGAAGAACACATAAAAGCTATGAATAATCTTAATAATGCAATAACATCTAGAGATTTTTAAATTATAGGTTCCCTATGTGTAAAGAGAATGGATTTTATAGTCAGCAGATGTGAGCTCAAATGCAGGCTTAACCACCTCATGGTAGCCTCCCTGTTCCCTAGGTACCCATTTTCTTGCCTGTAAATATAATAATGCTATCTTAAAACATAGTGGGCATAGTTCTACAAATATTTATAAATCATCTAGTGTGGTGCCTATACAGTGGAGGTTAATACATTGTAGCGGTTGTTATTTTTTAATATATAATTTCTATTCGGTTTTTCTTTTCTTTCCTTAAATTACCCATCCCTTCATTTAGTCTTCCCCTCTTTTCCTAGTTAAGATAAATGTTTTACATTCTTTTCTGCTAATTCTTGTATCTGGATCACCTGTGGTTTGCTCCCGTGGGTGTTTTTCCTTCATTATAAGCTGTATTGCTGTCTCTTCACAGGTTCTATCACTTATTATTGCATCCTGGAAATTACGTACAAAAAAAGAGTGGAAGCTGAAGAATATTGTTTTTTTTCCCTCTGGAAATTTCAAGTTCTTCTCTCTTCATTTGGCTGAAGTGAAGAGGTAATCATTCCGATTTCAGCAAGGGTTCATGTGAATGGAATGGGTTGCAGCTCGCCTCTAGCTAGCACAACCCCTGACCCCAGGTTTTCTAAGGAAGGGCTAGTCCCCAGCTTTTACCAGATTTTGATTGGGGATTCCATGTAACCCCTTTGGATTCTTCAATTTTAGGTATTAGGGGAATGTGGGACATGGGGCAGATAGAATGATTTTTTTGTACTTACCAGTACTGCCTTCACTTCCATTATTCTCAGCAAATTTGGAGAGAGTAGAGAGGACTGCAGTATTGAGCAAATTATCATTGTAAGTGATAGTCTTTCAAACGCCAATAAATCCTACCATCTCTGCCACTGCCAGTAGTTCAGTTGGCTTTGTGTCCACCCAGTAAAGTTTTGGGTCTTGAGCAGCCTTCTGCTTTCTCTGCATCCAGACCTGCCAGGTCTCACAGCTCACTTACAAAGGGCTCCTCTCTCTGGAATTCAGTTAATCAAACCGTGCTTGTCTCCACTGTTCTTTGATAGTTCCATATATAAGAATGCTATTTATGCTATCTGGATTTTTTTGGTGCTCCCATGAAAGCTAAGGTCTTCTGTGTCCTAACTGAAAGCAGAAAGTGCCTAGAATGGTAGCTGTTAATTTTAACACTAGAGAACATCCCCCAAATGCAAGATATCCTGGTCCTGAATGCTTAATAGTCAACCTGGTAATAATGTTTGTGTTTCATCCAAGGGAGTTGGAGAGAGACCCACCAGGTGGCTTATTTTTAAAGGCTTAGTTTTGAGCTCGTAGCCAATGCTTCCGGGCCCCATTCCTATCTCCTCACATTTTACTCTTTCAGGTCCTTTCAACTACAGCCCCTTCGTGTCTTTGCTTGGGGGTTTCTCTGGGTCCCAAAATTCACTCTGTCTGTGATTAATGAGGTGGAATGTCAGGCAATTAATGTTTCTCGGAAACAGTCCTTACCCAATGATTAGTGGAGGCTAATGGATAAATGCCTCAGTTCCCTTCCCCTTGAATGAGATAATTTAGAGGTCCATGTTCTACACTACCTCCCAGTTTTTTAGAAGCATATCTCAGATTCCTACAGTGATAGCTTGCTTGCTAATGCACTTTTCTTCGCTACTTACTCTTCTCTGTCTCACTTCCCCACTTCCCGGCTGGCATGTCCTGGGATCGCCTTTTAGATAAACTACTTGAACGTGGAATTATTGCATAGATGCTCCTTCTGGGGTAACACAGCAGAAGGCAGGTTTCAATTCAGATGTGCAAACAGGTTTGTGTAAAGGGCCAGCATGAACAGGAAGGCAAATCCAGCCAGGATTAGACGGACCTTGCCAATGAACATCAGGCACATTTGGAGGATGCCAGGAGAAGCTGATGTTGAGGCTTTTTATTATAAACTGGAGCCATCTGCCGGCCTATAATAACTGGAATATGAAAGTCCTCATCTGGACTGCAGTTATACTGTTTACTCTCTGTTTGCGGTTATGTCTTTAAAGCTTAACATGCTCTGAATGTTGGATTTAAATTCATAAGTACGTTGTTATACAAAATTGAAATAAATTGGTGTTGTTTCTTTGTTGTTATTATTTTTTGTTTTTAAATAAAAAAACTTGTAGGATCACAGCTCTATAAATGCCTTGTGGGATGCCAAGAACCACTCTATAAACCACTTTCTAAGAAGCAATTTCCTCCTTGTCCCATAAAACTCCCCAAACCACCTTAGGCGAACACTGAAGCACTGGGTATGTTTGCAAACTGCAAATACAGCAGACATTTAATTACATCAAATTCATCCAAACCCTAATTGAGACAGGAACTCAAATGTTATGGCTTAATTACTTTAATTTCAGATGGGTAACAGACTTGGTCATGTGCAGCCCTTGGTGCTGCAATACATTAGACAGAGGCCCACTGGCACTTGCTGGTAATTCTCACAGCCAAATCAAAGTGCAGAGCAACATAAGTAACAATGCTAAGTGAGACCGTGATTGGACTTATTAATCAGCTCAATTGCTAATGACCATCATTTGCTGGAACGTGCTGTCGCAAAGGCTCCACTGCCTGGGAGGGATGCTCAATAAATATGCCAGGCACCATTCATTTCTTACTGAGTTTTCTTTACCTCCCCCTGACCAGACTGCACAGAGGCAAGGCCCAGTCCTCTGAGATGGTTCTTCTAATCAACATCTCATTTGGATTTTCATTTAGAAAGCCTTCCCCCTGACCTTCCCTTCCCTTGCCGTGGGATATCAGGGTTCACCAAGTTAGTTTTAAGTTCCTTCACTGGTTAGTTAAATTACTGAAGTGACCTACATGGCATGTGGAGGCAAGAGACCCAAGGATTGCTATTCCAAGAGCTGATAATGGTGTCTAACTTTCGTTAAGTATTTACTCTGTTGGGCCAAGTGTTGTTTGATGACCATGTTGTTTCATCCCTATGGCTATGCTAGGAAGTAGGTGCACTTAAAACCACTCTCTAGATGAGAAAATCAAGGTTGAAAGAGGTGAAACAACTTATCCAAGGATGCACAGCTAGTAATGGCAGTCAGGATTCAAACCCAGGCCAGTCTGATGCCCAAAACATCACTTTGCTCCCTCTGCGAAGACTCTGGGGATTTTACAAAGTCCTGAAGAAGAGAGATGTGTGGCTTTGGAACTCTCCGAGTGAGCACAGGACAAGGAAAGGTGGAAGGAATGCTTAGTACCCAGAATCATCATGTGGGCTGCTTCTAACATTGTGGCTGCTACTTCTCTCCATGATTGTTGCAGGGCTGTGACATGAGCTTGGCAAAGACCTTTCAGAGGGGTAAAGTGACTGATACCAGCATTTTATGAAGTTCAGGAAGCAATTTTATTTTTAAGCAGGTGTTCTAGCAATGCCAGTGATTTACTGCACTGCTAATAAATTATGAAACACAAATGCATTCAAGCCAATTCTATGTAATTAATCGTATGGCCTTTCCTAGACATGTCCCAGTCATTTGTTTCATTTCCTTACATCATTTCTCCCTCTTTGGGTTTGCCTTTGCACCAAGTTTCAGGTACAAATGACTAATGAACTAATGACAACATTAATAACAGCAAGGTTAATAATCATACTGCTAATGGTGACAATGCTAATTGAGAGAGTGCTAATAGCAACAAGCTCTTCTGTGTGTGGGATGCGACTGTTCATCTCCGACTCAAACAAGAGCCAGTGAAGTACAAACATAAGTGAAGGCAAAGACAGACTTTCTTTGTACTAACTGCATTTATATATCTAAAAAACACCACATTATGGGTCCACAAAATCTAAGACAAGAGGTAATTGACTGAAAGTATGAAGAAAAAAAAGTTTGGTCCAGCAAGTTGGGCGTAACTCAATAACCACATGTGGACACAGCTGTCCCTTTTCAGAAGTAACTGTCCACCTGTGGGCACTAGAGCTGACTCTTGGTGAGATCAAGGTGTTCTTCTGCCTGTCGCCCAGAAGCAACAAACTCACCAGGCTACCCAGACAAGTAAACTGGCATGAAGAAGATGAAGTAAAAAGCAGGCAGTGGAGAACAGCAATGATGCAGAAGAGTGCATCTGGCTGTAGACACACTCTAGTCCGCATTAGAGAGACAGGCAGCATTCGTTGCCCTGGCCAGCTGACTGAATGATGGAGGGGGCCTGGAAAAGGGTGTGGGAGAAAATTCCAGCCAGCTGCTTTTATCAAGACTCTGTATCCTCCGTAGCGAGGGAGCTGGCTAAGATTACCAGATACCTCAAAACTGCAAGTGGAGCACCCTTGATGACTTTTTAGAAGCCGCTTCTTCTAGAAGATACTCAGAGTTCTGGGTGATAGGGCAGAGAGTTGAAGACTATGTTGCTTCTAAATGAAATTCCTACAAAGAAACTAGGACAGGAGGGCTGGCAGGATGGCTACAAAGCTCTGTTTACCACTACCATGCTGTGGATACCAGAAACCCTCACACTTTGGTGACTTTGGGGTGTCTTACCAAGGCTTTCCAAAACATACACCAGAGTTCCTAAAGGACACCCCCAGTAGTGGAATAGATAAAATGCACGCATGAAAGCCCCTCAACCCCAGAAGTAAGCTAAAGTGAACAAACATGTAAGTAAAATGCTTGATGGCTATAGATAAAGAAAGATGGGGTCCTAAATGGTGATGAATATAAATTGTTGTTAGCAGAAAAAAAAAGCTGTGTCATTTCCTGTGTCATTCTCTCCCCAATTTACGTTATTTACATTGAGGCAAAATCATACCTAAAAATATTTTAGATCTTCCAATTCAGATCAATAATATCAAAATAGGTGTAACACCTTCAGATTTGTGGCCCACATCTTCAGTGTGATTAATTATTTATGTGAACCTGGGCACTTTATATCCTATCAACACAGAGACAAAATGATGGTACCTGGGAATTTCCAGGACCAGCCTCTTGGGGTGTGAGACCCCATGTCATCACTTCTGAAGACCACTGACCCCGATGCTGCTTGTGTTTCCGCCGGACTGGCCTCTGCCTCACCTCCGTCCGCCCTTCTGCTGTCACTCTTACCTGCCCAGCGAAGAGCCCACAGACTCCGATGATGCACAGGATATTAAACACCGCAGAGCCCACAATGGTCCCAACGCCCACGTCACCCTTGGTGATGAAGACACCTGAAACGCAGACCGAACATCAGCTTGACTGTTGTGGCCAGTTGTGTTCCACGGTGTGTGTGGAGGAGCTTTCTTAAGTGTTAGACTGTTTATAGAGAATTTATAGGAAACAGTTGAGGATTGGAGAGAGCTTTCTAATTTGCCTTGGAGACACTGTCCCATAGCAGCATTGGCATTTGGTCTGGGATACGTCCATGCAAAGTGAAAACATTACTTTGATGTTTGAGAGGTCAGGGCTGAGACATCCCTAGGTCATCACTTACCTATGACAGATGTGAACAGTTCTGGGGCTGAACTGCCTGCTGCCATGAACGTGGCCCCAGCTACATCTTCACTGAGGTGCAGGCGCTACAAAAAAGCAAGGGCAAAGCACAGGTGAATGGAATTCTTCCTGGGGACGCTGTGACTCTCAGGTCTCAAGCTTGGTCCTTCCTCCACCTCCTCCCAGAGCTCAGCCACTCCTGACTGACCTTCCTGGCTGGGCCACAGCTCCTCTCATTGTCCTCCTTGAGGGGCAGGATCAGGGAGAGAACTGCATGATCTAAGGGTCCCAAACCCCACTGTCCCCAGGGGCCATGCAGGTAGTACGGAGAAATGGTTAAGTCAGCACCACTCGGTTTCCACTGAATTGCCAAATATCTTTATTTTTAAATTAAATTCACTGGGGTGACATTGGTTAATAACATTATATAAGTTTTAAGTGTCTATATTTATAACATCTATATCCACTACTCTGTGCCTACCCCCTGATATCTAGTTTCCTATCATCCAAGTATCCTTACTTTTTAAGATATGCCCCAAACCCACATTTTTAATGTAAAATATCCTGATTTTTTTCAATACCATGCTGATCTCAGGCTAAATTAGGCTCATGGTAACTAGCTTTTGAGCCTTAATTGTACAAGGCTATGGAGGCTTTTGGGGCTGGTGCCTCGATGCAATTTTGAAAGCCTAGAGTAGGAAGAGTGAGGGGTGAGTGGAAAGTAACAAGGCACCAGCTTGCCAAAATACTCTATACAACAAACTCTCCAGGTCACCCTATTTGTTAATCCAGAGGTGACTTGCAAGAAGACAAGACAAGTACTCATTAGAAGCTGGTTAGCATGTTTAGCTTTTTGCTTTCAATCATGACTCAGAAAGCGAGCTGCTGGCAGTCAGTAAACAGCCAGTCCCTCCTGGCATCTCAGCTAAGAGATGCTCCTCTTGAAGGGCTCTCTTCCCTGTGGCACCAGCTGCTGCACTTCCTTGCTCAGCCATGGAGGGGTAGTATGGCCTTGGCATAGGCTACTGGCATCCTATTTCACCAGGAGCAGGGAGTCAGTGGGAAGGTCACTTAAAGCAGAGCTCACACTCTTTGGGTGGTTTGACAAGACTTGCCCGGGGCTGTGAGCCTTGCATTGCCCTGTCTTTTCCAGCTCAGGCTCCCCATTAGTTCTGGAGTCCACACCTTGGGATCATCTCCAGTTTTCTCTCAGTCACCCACTCACTTGGCTTATTCCTCCATATCTCCTTATATCCCCCACTTTCATTCATAATTCACTTCTGCCATGGCAACATCTCACCAGATGCTTGGAATCACTTCCTGCCTCTAGCTTCCTTCCATCTACCAAACATAGTTGTCTAAAGCCTTCCCAGCTCCCTCCTAGGCACTGAACAACTCCTCACATCCCAGGATGGCATTTTCCAGGCTGGTCACACGCCAATTCCAGCCCTGGTTTCCCTGATCGGATCTATGTCTCAGACTCTTCTCTGCTCAAAAATATCATTTCTTGAGATGTGCTGCCACTGACACCCTCCCTCCAATCCAGCCCTGCATGAGCCTTTCCCTGATCTCCTTGCTGAATGACCTCTCTTCCCCTTTCTCTCTCTGCACTTTCCAATGTCCCTGCACTTCATCCAACCCCTTGTGTGTATCACTCAGGAGCTGCTCAGTGCTCTACAGCCCTTAGATAGCAGGGACCAAGATACATTTCATCTTGTTTCTTTTGGGTGTGCTTGCAGGTTCTATGGATTTCCTCAATTAAATAGCATGCATTCTGACAATTGTATTGGGTTGGCAACAAGTCTGTTATGTTTTTTCCATAAAACAAAAGACATGTTTTTCATTTTCACCAATCTTTTTATTGATTTGGATACTTTTGAGTACGTCATCTATCTCTCACTGTTTGCTTCTAGTGGGTAGAGGCCAGCAATGCAGCCGAAGATCTTCGAATGCATAAGACAAGCCCACAGTAAAGAATTATCTGGCCAAAATGTCAACATTACCAGGAAACTTTGCAAACCACTTTTGACATGTTTGATCAGCTCCAGCACCGTCTCCATACACTGCACAAATTATTTTTTTTTTGCATTTCAGTTGTGTTTTCACCTTTCTTGAAATAATAAAGCATAATATGCAGAAATACTGCATATCTTCTTCCATCTTAAAATTAAAGTGGCTGCACAAAAATTCATCAAAATTTGGTAAGATTTTTTTATACTTTATTATTTTAATTGTTGTTCAAGTACAGTTTTCTGCCTTTTACTCACATCCCAGCCCACCCACCCGGCACTCCCTCCTCCCTCCCATTTCCACTCCCCCCTAGTTTTTGTCCATGTGTCTATCCTAATTGTTCCTGTAAACCCTTCCCCTTTCCCCCTGAAATTCCCTCCCCTCTCCCCATTGGACATTGTCAGCCTGTTCTCTATTTCAGGGTCTTTGGTTATATTTTGCTTGTTTGTTTGTTTTGTCGTTTAGGTTCCTGTTCAAGGTGAGATCATGTGGTATTTGTGTTTCATCACCTGGCTTATTTTGCTTAGCATAATGCTTTCCAGTTCTATCCATCCTGTTGCATAGGGTAGAAGCTCCTTTCTTTCTGCTGCATAGAATTCCGTTGTGTAAATGTACCATAGTTTTTAATCCATTCATTTACTGATGGGCACCTAGGTTGCTTCCAGCATTTGGCTATTGTAAATTGTGCTGCTATCAACATTGGGGAACATAGGTTTGTTCTATTGGATTGGTGTTTCAGGGTTCTTAGGGTATAAACCTAGCAGTGAAATTGCCAGGTCAAAAGGAAAATCCATTTTTAGTTTCCTGAGGAAATTCCATACTGTTTTCCATAGTGGTTGTATCAGTCTGCAATCCCACCAACAGTGTACTAGGGTTCCCTTTTCTCTACAACCTCTTCAACACTTGTTTGTTGCTTTGTTAACGATGACCATTCTGACCGATGTAAAGTTGTATCTCATTGTGGTTTTAATTTGCATCTCTCTGCTAGCTAGTGATATTGAGCATTTTTTCATGTGTGTCTGGACCCTCTGTATGTCCTCCTTGGAGAAGCGTCTGTTCAAGTCCTTTGCCCATTTTTAAATTGGATTGCTTGTCTTCTTAGACTGGAGTCATGTACATTCTTTATATATTTTGGAGATTAAACCCTCGTCTGAGGTATCATTGGCAACTATGTTTTCCCGTGCAGTTGGTTCTCTTTTTATTTTAATGATGTTTTCTTTGGCCGTGCAGAAGCTTTTTATTTTGACGAGATCCCATTTGTTTTTTCTTTCCTTTATGTCCCTTGCTCTAGGGACATATCAGTAAAAATGTTACTGCATGAAATATCTGAGACTTTTATGACTACATTCTCCTCTAGGACTTTAATGGTGTCACAGCTTATATTTAAGTCTTTTATCCACCTTGAATTTATTTTTGTGTATGCTGTAAGTTGGTGCTTGAGTTTTACCTTTTTGCACATAGCTGTCCAGTTCTCCCAACACCAGTTCTTGAAGAGGCCATCTTTATGCCATTTTATGTTGCTACCCCCTTTGTCGAATATTAATTGACCATAGAAGTTTGGGTTTATTTCTGGGCTCTCTGTTCTGTTCGACTGGTCCATGTGCCTGTTTTTATGTCAGTACCAGGCTGTTTTCATTACAGTGGCCTTGTAATACAGTTTGGTATGAGGTATTTGATCCCTCCTACTTTGCTTTTCTTTTTCAAAATTACAGCAGCTTTTCGGGGTCATTTATGGTTTTATATAATTTTTGAATTTTTTGTTCCATGTCTGTGAAATATGCCATTGGTACTTTGATAGGTATTGCATTGAATTTGTAAATTGCTTTGGGTAGTGTGGACATTTTGATGACATTAATTCTTCTGATCCATGAGCATGGTATATATTTCCATTTGTTTGTGTCTTCCTTGATTTCTTTCTTCAGTGTTGTGTAATTTTCTGCATACAGGTCTTTGGTTAAGTTTATTCCTACGTATTTCACTTTTCTTTTTGCTATATTGAATGTCATTTTTTTTGTTGACTTCTGCTTCTGCTGTTTCATTGTTGGTACACAAAAATGCCTCTGATTTCTGGATATTGACTTTGTATCCCACTGCTCTGCCAAATTCATTTCTTAGGTCAAGCAGTTTTGGGGTGGAGTCTATAGGATTTTGTATGTATACTAACGTTTCATCTGCAAACAATAACACTTTTGTTTCCTCCTTTCTGATTTGGATTCCTTTATTTCCTTTTCTTGTTTGATTGCTGTGGCTAGGACATCCAATACTATATTGAATAGAAGTGGTGAAAGTGGACAATCTTGTGTTGTTCCTGATCTTAGTGGAAAAGCTTTAGTTTTTGTCCATTGAGTATGATGTTGGCTGTAGGTCTCTCATATATGGCCTTTATTATGTTGAGGAATTCTCCCTTAATGCCCACTTTGCTGAGTGTTTTTATCATAAATGGGTGCTGTACCTTATCAAATGCTTTTTCCGCATCTATTGATATGATCATGTGTTTTTTGTCTTTGCTTTTGTTTATGTGATGTGTTGCATTTACTGATTTGTGAATGTTGAGCCAGCCTTGCATCCCTGGGATGAATCCCACTTGGTTATGGTATATGATCTTTTTAATGTATTGTTGGATGTGGTTTGTCAATATTTTGTTGAGGATTTTAGCATCTATGTTCACCAGTGTTATTGGCCTGAAGTTTTCTTTCTTTGTTATGTCTTTATCTTGTTTTGGGATTAAGATGATGTTGGCCTCATAAAAAAGAGTTTGGGAGTCTTCCATCATTTTGAATTTTTGGGAATAGTCTGTGAAGGATAGGGGTTAGTTCTGGCTTAAATGCTCTGTAGAATTCTCCTGTGAACCCATCTGGTCCAGGGCTTTTGTCTGTTGGGAGTTTTTTGATTAGTGCTTCAATGTCATCTGCTGTAATTGGTCTGCTCAGGCTTTCTGCTGCTTCTTCATTTGGTTTTGGAAGATTATATTTTTCTAGAAATTT
>PVKM010033083.1:0-16111 GCA_004027735.1 Carollia perspicillata
ACTTAAAATTTCTGAGGATGAGCATGTGATATCATTTTTTGGTAGATTTGTTTTAAAGCTGCACTATTTTTTAGTTCTTCCCATAAAGAGGTGGCAGAATGTGGGAGTTTGCTCTGTTCTGCTTCTGGGAGCCCTGAGACTTCCACACTGTTGGGGAGAGGGGGACACCCCCTCTTCTACCCTTCGTTAGTTCTTACGGCTGCACTAATAATGCAGTAATAAGATGGGCACGAGACCAATAACAGGAAAAAGGCCAAGTTCATTTGTGCACATGAGAGTCATCATACGATGCTCCGAACATAAAAGGAGGCTCAAACAAACGATCAATCAGGCATCTTTTTAACCTTTTTGACAAAGGAACATTGTGAAGAATTGGACAGAACAAAAGGAAAGGAGAAGTGTTCATTAGAGAGGGGTGTAAGCAAGGTTTGGATAATCATTAATGAGGAATTTAAACAGGAAGTGACTTAGATGAGAGGAAACAAGGTTTGTTTGTACAGACTCTGTGGCTAAAGTTTTTAATTCTAGCAATGTGAGTGTGCCACGTGTGCAAAGGACACCTTTCACATGGGAAATTTATCTTCCGCTTTTAAAGCGGACAGGGAGGTCAGTGTATTCTTCTTGCACTGGAAGTTTTTCAAGTAACTTTAATTCAAAATTATCAATATGCTCTTATGAGATATCTTGGGGGTGGCCTGCCCTGGGCCCAGACAATACAAAGAAACTTAGGCTAGTCCCCTGGAAGATGAGAGGACCAACCTTCCCAGACATCCCAGCTGAGCCTGTACCCCCGCCAATCCCAGGCCCCAGCCCACCTGCCAAGTGACTTGTAGTGGTCCTACCGCTTCACATTTAGATCTGATTTCCTCTGAAATGTGTAAAATAGCGTAGTGATTACTGTCTTCCAAAAGGCATTGGTTGAATTGGAACTTAGTGTCAGTTTTAAAAAATCTATAATTTCATCCCAGTATTTTAGCTAGTATGTTTCTTTTTTTGTGCATATTTCATATTAGTTCAGCTCTTTGGTAGTTTTTATTTTTTCAAATGTGTTGTCATTAATCTGCCTCAGGTCTAACCTATCATTATGCTGGTACTTTTCCAACTTTTTGTTTATTTTTCTCGGAACCTATTAGTGAACTCTCCCCCTAAAGTCATCAATGCCTATTCTCCAATATATTTAACAAGTGTATTAGCTGATACTCAGATGTGAGTGCTTTCTCTTGCTCCTATTGTGTAGATAGAATTTTGCACTAAGATGTCTATGTTTGATGTGGTTTGAAATAGAGCAAGCTTGTATCACAAGGGTATAGTGTGCTAACCCAATAGAGTTGACTGAAGATAAATCACTCATTTAATGGTCTCAGCTTGAAGCACAGAATGTTGGCCATAAAAGAAACAGGAGACCTCTTTTAGTCTCTCTGCCTTAGGTCAAAATTGAAACTGAATTTGTTGGTTATATATTCTTGTTCTAAGATCACTTTTTCACTTCTATGCACCTCAATACAGTTCAAGGTAATTGTTAGTCCTTTAGAAGAAAAATAAATAAATAAATATGAAGGCCAGCAGCCTGAGAGGTTCCTTCTGAGATTCTCTGATAGAATGTGTGAGATCATCTTTAAGTCCCCTGCCTAGTATCTGTGTTACTAGCTCTTTATTTTTGTGAATGCATATTCATAAAATATGAATATTTTTAGGTTAAACAATGCACAACAGGAAATATTTTAGATGATTTTATTTCTGAAATATCTTTTAAGTTCTTAAATTAATAGATAAAATACTCTTTAAGGATACTTATTTTATTTTAACAATTGGTAAGAGGAGCAACAAACCTGCTGAATCTCATTTATTCAGAAAGTTCTGCCAGAAATGTAGATGTAGAATCTGTTAGGAATAGAGAAGGGGGGATTCACATTTAAATTAATTTTAATTGTTTTCACTGGATTTTTATATAAGGGATAGTAAAAATACTAGCTATACTAGAAAATTACCAAATTAGTTTCAACTTCTCACTGATAATTAAAACTTTACACTTATTTTTTATTTGTGTTTTATATTATACACTTCCCAACATATACCCCAATATTTCAGTCCCTAAAAACTACTAGTTCTGCAGTTCATGTGCTTTTGTAATTATATATGCCTTTGTATGAACCATTTCCTCTAAGTGGAATGACCTTACCACTTTCCTTGCACAATAGTGTTTTATTTCTTTTTAATTTAAATACTACCGTCTCTTTGAAAAATTCTTAGCTTTATTCTAGTTTGATTAAACTGTGTTCCCCATTCTTAATATAGGTGTTACAGCTTTTAGCATTTATAAAACCGCACCCTGCTTTAACTATGGGCCTCTACAGGTCAAAAACAATGGTTCACCTATAACTACTCTTGCATCTGTCAACTCCCATGTTCTGTACACATACTGAACTAAATGAATACTGTTTAAATGGAATTTCATGATGCTTTTGGGACAGGTTTTAAAGTAATATAGTTCTGAAAAATATTCAAGATATTTTTGTGAAGTTAGAGATAATCTAGAAATATCTTAAATGTTAGTAATATTATTATTATGGCATAATAAATATTATAATGGCATAATGAATCTGAAGTAACTAAAACTTCTAAATGAATCGCTCATTTAAAGCTTGAATGGTAATTGTATCTAATGATTCCCTACTTTGGTTAATAATTTGGTACTGTTTAATATCCTAGAAATCAAAATGGAAATGCCTTTGTTGTTTGGGCCAGTAATATTTGGCTGCAATGTAGTATTCTGGGCTTTCATGGACGTCTAGAAATTATGATTAATTCCATGCTCAAAAACCACCCTGTTGAATATGTGTTTTTTTAGGGCACTTTGAGAAACACTTTCTTAGATTTTTTTCATGAAGTATTTTCTACCTAAATGGTATAGTTTCTTTCTAGACCAATAAGATGAATAAATAGAGCATGTGGTAATAAACTCTTTGAAAAGTTCCGATTCTTAGTGCTGAGTAGGTAATCAGGTGGTAAGAAAGTATCAAGTAAATAAAAATAATCCAGATATCATAAGCAAGTACATATATGCATTTATTTATTTATTTATTTTGAAGAGGATAACCATTTCTTAATCAGATTGTGAATTTTTTTGACAGCAAAATGAAATACAACAAGAAAAATTCACATGTACTTACAATTCTGCTTATAAAACCAAGAACATTCTTAAGTCAGTGTAGGGATCTTGTTTAGGAGAGGACTTAAGTTGAGAAAGTCAGATTTCCAAAAAAAAAATAAGGCAGTCTGACATATTGGAAATGAGGGCTCTGGAATGCTAAAAACAGGTATCTAAACTAGATCATTGGTGTTTAGGTGGAGTATAAACAGAGAATTTACACACACTTATATGTGAAACCTAAAAACCAAAATAAATGAACATACCGAAGAGAAACAAACTCACAGATACAGATAACAAATTCGTGGTTACCAGACGGGAGGGGTTGGGGAGAAGGGTGAGAAAGGTAAAAGGGATTAAGGTGTACAAATTGCCAGTTATAAACATAGTCACATGATATAAAGTATAGCATAGGGAATTTAATTCATAATATTGTAATAACTATGTATGGTGCCAGATGGTTACTAGAGTTGTTGGGATGATCACTTCCTAAGTTATATAAATAGCTAATCACTATGCTGTACATCTAAAACTAATATAATGTTATATTATATTAGTAATTGAAAAATAAAAAAAAAAAGAAATAATGGAAGACCCCCGTCCTCAGAAGAGTATTAAGAAGGAACTGAACCCTGGCTGGTGTGACTAAGTGGATTGAGAAACAAGGCGTCCCTGGTTCGATTCCCAGCCAGGGCACATGCCTGGGTTATGGGTCCCCAATAGGAGGGTGTGTGAGAAGCAACCACACACTGATGTTTCTCTCCCTCTCTTTCTCCCTTCCTTCCCCTCTAAAAATAAATAAATAAAATATTTTAAAAAAGAAACTGAGATCCTGCTTCAGCCTTTGTAGATTTGTGCTACTGATAAATAGTTTTTATAATAGATCCCATTAGTTGTGAATAAGGGCTTAAAGAAGAAAATCAATTTACAATTCCAAATCTGATTGTCTGTTTATGCCTCTGTACTACTTAGGTAGTTTTACCCACAGAGCAATAATTTTTTAGGTACCTGGACTTAATGTACAAGCATTAGAAAATTTTATAAAATCAAATTTTAAATATTTGCACTAGATGTTGAAGATCATAAAAGATATCTGTTAGTTTTTATTAAGAAATATTAAAAGAACAAGGTACTCTAGAACTAGCACTTATCAGTCAACTTAATATATTATCCTTAGTATAAAATGGATACCTTATACCACAGTTTCTTGAGATAAGTGAAATATCAGGATAATTATTAAAATTGCTTAATGATACTTAATTTATCCAGATTGTTCTTAGAATAGATGCCACTTAGATAAAGAAACATCCTCATCTTCTAATATAGAATTTAACTGTGAAATTGCAAAGACAAGCCACATTATTATTGTTATAAAGAGAGCGGAGTACATTTTTTTATCTTTCTCTTAAAAATAAGAGTACTTTTCTATCTCATTATGATAGGTTAGGTATATAATGATAGACACTTTGACTTCAACACATTACCCAGAATGACTTGATAGAGCCCAGGGTTCTCCCTGACTTCCAAGAGGAAGGTTGGAGTTGGAGACTGAAAGAGGCCTGGAAGAGAAATGCGTCAGCTCATCCTGTGGTGTGTGGTGTGTCCATGTGAGGAGATAACTATGCTGACTAGATGAGGTACATTTTTTAAAATCTAAATAGCATCATTGGTGGACAGTGCAAATTTTGCAGTACTTTATACAACTCGGAGGCTCCAAACAGTAGGCATTTGAAACCATAAAGAGACTGAAGAAAAAATCTGGGAGTGCCTTTGAGCCGCTTGTTTTCCCAGCGGCACCTGGCACACTTCCCTTTTGGGGCACACACTGACTGTAAATCAGCATCTGTGGATGAAATCTAAGTACTTTGAGGAAATCAAGTAATTAAATGAGTCTGCTTCATAAAGAACGTATTTTTGAGTTTGAAATAATATATTTTCCTTTACCATTTTTTTATCTACATGTTTTCTTCCAATGTAATTTCGTTGTGATGAGGTGTAGGAATAAATGCTATAATGAAAAGCATCTCTGATAACATGGTACTGCAGGGAAATTCACTTTTGCTGTGCGCCTTCTTTGAGACAGGAAGCCCACAGCAGATGGTGTGTTTAATGCTAATCTCCTTATTATTCATCACCCAGGATTTCAGGAAACCTTCACACAGCAACATGTGACCTGACTTAATATTCACTCTTATCTTGATGCTTATTTTATCCCACCCATGGAATGGTACTAACTTGTCAGTGGCAATCAAATCTTAAGACACTGATTTAATTTTTGAAATTTGTTTCTAGAAAGCTTAACTCATTTTCCAGACACAATCTATTTACAAATTTTTACTATCTGGAATTCAAAAATTAAAACTTCATGGTTCCTATTTGCAGCAAATGTGCGTCATTATTCATTTTATGGTAAAGCTTAGTAGCTCTCGCAGCATTTTTAAAAATGAGAATAAAGGGATTTAATATGAGTATTAGGAATATTTGTGGAAATGAAGATTGACAGGGCTATAAGCAGAGGTCATACTCACTGACACCCTCTGTGGTCAGAACTCCAGCCACGTTCAGCACTAATTGAGAAAACTCCCCCACTGTAACCATCCAGCATGTTAACTTATGTCCTGTTCTTCTGTTCTTAGCACCAGCTTGAATATATAGAACAAAAATGGTCAAAACCAATATGGTAATTATTGAGTTTATTGTATTTTAACAGCTTTACTGAGATAGTCACATAATAGAAAATGTACTCATGTAAAGTGTATATTTTTATGGTATATCTATGAAGTTGTGCAATCATTAACACTCTTAATTTTAGAATAATTTTGTCACCCTGAAAGAAACCTGTACCCATTACCAGTCACTTCCCACCACCACCACCTCAGCATTTAACAATATTTAGCACTTCATGTAAAGTTTAATGGCCTTTTTCAAACATGCAAGAAAGTAGTATCAGATATACTATACTTGTTCAACAAGCATTCTATTGAATATTTCCCAGAAACCAGCCACAAGGGTAAGAATTGAGTATATAAAATGAGTATAACACCACCTCAAGCAGTCTAGTAAGAAAGTAATCTAGTAAGAAATAAACTCATATATGCCAATAATTCCAGAAAGATGAGAGGAATAGGTTAACAAAAATGTTTTAAATTGATATGTTATCTCAAAGAAAGATTGTGTTAAATTTACCTGGGATGTGAAAATATAAACCTTATACACATATACTGTAGCAAATTATTACCTTTTAATCAAAATATTCACTTTGTATAGTACTGACTAACAGAGTTTATGTCAGGCTTGAATCCATAGTCTCTCAAGATGTATAGATCTATTGATCCTGGACACTCAAGAATTCAAAGATACATTTTAAAGAAAGATATTTAACATCTTTAAAATTCTTTTCATGTTTTAGATCTAAATTTAACTCTGGATATATTACCTGGATTTTTTAAATTATCCCTAAGATCAAATCACTTAATGTGCTGAATTAAAGGCTCTGGGAGGATTAATTTTTTAAATTCGTAAGTAAGAACATTAACTTTGTCAGATGTATCTAATATAAATCCCACCTTTGTCATTTTTCTTTCTTCCTCTTTTTCTCTTCAGATGTTTGAGATATTTTAATACTTGTACAAATACTGTTTTCTTTTACTGTTTGACTGTCAAGCTACCACAGGCCATTTTTGAAATAAGGTGGTCATAAATAAATAAAACCATCTAACTGATCATTATGCCCATTTTTTCACTATTTATTTTTACTATAAATTCACTGGATTGATAACTTCATGTCTCTTCCTATCTCCACATCATACCATGATGTCAGATGTTCAGGTTCACAGCAAAATTTTCTGCATAGACAATCCTTTTTTTACCTGGTATATATTATTCATATTTTCTCATTTATGCTTTTGACCTTCAGTAAATGAATGTGGCAGGTTTCCTTCTTTCCTTCCTTTTTTTTGGTAATGATTTAGCATTGCTTGTCCCTGTTGCAATATTTTTCCAGTTCAAAGTTTAACATTTTGGCTGCTCATATACTTCAGTATATTTATATAAAGACGTTTTATGTAGTAAATTTTATGATCTCCATTAAGGAACACATGATTATATATATATATCAATTTATGGTTAATGGCTAGTGCAGAATGAAACTAACAGGTGTATCAAATTCAGAAGACAGAGTTTCCTATTTATCATGCATGCCAAAAGTACAGACAAAGCAGTTAAGAGAACAGGAACCTGTAGAATGGAGGGGTTTTATTAAATATGCAGTTCCTGTGGTTGTTTAAAAAATGGAAGGAAATTTATTCTGGAGGCTTTAGCCTCAATGGGTTGTCACTAAATAACTTTGGCCTACACGGGCAGGAAAACAGAGCCCTAAATGAGTGTCCAGGTAGGGATCGATGCAGAATAAGTTACCTTGCCTAGCAGAGACGGCTGGGTAGCACTCATTTGCAAAGGTTAAAGAAACTTAAAGACTCACAGGAAATTCAAGAGAAGAGAGGTGTGTGACTAGTTGACAGAGACCCAGAGGAACTCAAGTGGTTCCCTCAGTGCTTACTGAATTTGTTACCTCATATTATGGTGTGAATGTTTTTATTGCTGTTGTTTTAGTATTGTTTTCACAAAAAATATATGCAGGAAATAAGGTGTTTCATGGATCATTTGAAGCTTGACTTTCACTTTCTTCTACTTATCTCACAGACTATTGGAGATTTAATACAGTTCCTAGTTATTCATATTTGTTTCTTTCTTGTACAATATATTCGTCTGAGATTGAAGCATTTGAGATCACTGATTTGGAAGCTGCCATTGTAAGCAAACTTGCTAGTTGCTGTGTCCCCATGAGTCTACCCAAATACCAACTCAAAAGACATTTGAAAGCTTATCTAGGTCCTATGAGAAGCCAACTACTGGAATTTTGTCCTCTCCCCACCCTTCTTTAAAGATGAAAAATCTGTAGCTCATTAAACTTAAGCAATTCATTCAAAGTCAGACAACTAATAACATTGAATTCAAAGTCAGCCATCCTGGGTGAAAAGTCTCACTTACAGACACTCCTCCCTGAGTAGGTCACTGCATTCAGATGTGATATTGTGAACCCAGGTGGTATAACGTCTTCCTTGAAATTATAGAACATTTTACAAATTATCTCAAAGAGCATATATTTCTAATTCACACGGGTTTTAGTAATATTTGTTTTTCCACTTGCTTCAAGTGTCTTCGTGGAGGTACTGAATATGTTGGGGAAATATTCCAACTATCACACTTTTATATAGTTTGCATTATGTCTTGATAGATATACAGCATAACTTTAACAGAAAGACAAATACTAACTTTGATCTCAATCAAATGCTTAGTTGTGAAAAGGGGAAGGCACAAGAAATTAGTATGTAATCAATTTTCCCACCTGTATTTGTGTGTCAGCACTTGAATCAACAGTACATCTCGGACTGAGTTCATCAGCTGAGCTTACAGCTGTGTGCCCTATTTTTCAACTTTTCATGCATCTGTCACTTTCTAGGTTTCAGGCAAGTTTGCTGAATCCTCAGTCAACAAAGTGCTAAAATCCATAACTCTGAAAACCCTCTTTTAACCAATAACTAATGCTCTTCAACTCAAGTGGGACTGCAAAACTTAAGAAAATATGAAGGCAATTCCCTGTTAGAGAACCCGACTGCTTCTATTTTAATTTCTTTGAGGATATAAAAGTAATACAAATGTTAATATAAACTACACATCATGCCCAGTATGTTTCATGGCTACCAGTTAGGAAAAGGACAAAACTCCTGAGTAGGCATCAGAGCAGACTATGTTTTCTGGCAGTTAATTCTACTCCAAATGTAGAATTGACATAATATTGATAATACAAATATTATTCCAAAATGCCATCAGGAAAACAACATTTAAATAAAAATAAAAGCTTCCATCATACACTTCTGTTTGTATTACTTACTTGATTATCCCTGTTCCTGAAATACAGGAAATGTTTGTTGCTATTAACATTAATAATTCTACCCTTAAGGTGAGTGAGTCAATTCTAAAAAGAAAACTTCTAAAGAAAATTTAAAGATCCATTTTGATTTGTATACTATTGACAAAGAGATAATATTTTTTAAAGTTTAATTGATTAGATATTTATTTTCTAGTAGACTAGTTTCCTGAAGAGATTGATGCCAATAATTCTGATTTCTTATATCAGTGACAGGGATTTTTGAAATTAATTGAAATTATTTAAGGTCATTTCTCAGACATAGTTTACCAATGACTTGTTCTATAAAGTTATGTGATTTTTTTAAATTTAAGCAGCTCTAATGTATTCATAATTTTATTGATACTGATAATGATGTATATGTTATGTTATAAATTATTGCTCTTAAAAGTAATTTTACATGGGAAAAAAACAGAAGAACACAGTAATAGAAATGTCTTCCTCTAAATAAAACCACTGAGTTATACCTATTTTAATTTTAATTACCCACAGAAGCTATTTCTCAATCCTGTGGAACACTACTGCATTCAGTGTTTCTATAGCTGCTTTTCCCTACAATTTCATTCTGCACAAGAATGGAAAATTGAAAAGGAATGAGACTGTGGCAAAACAATTGATGTCCCTTTAGTTTTTCCTCATGAGATTGTTCCCATAATAGCTAAAATTCTCCTGATTTAGATCTCACAGTTTAACTTGTCAATATGTAATTATGATTCCAAAACAAAATAGCTTACTTCGCAGTTATGGTGTGGATGCTGTCAGGCTGAATAAAAAAGACGCATTGGATAGACGAAGGGACTGTCTCATTAGTAGTTTCTTATTTAATGATCCACCAAGGTTAGGACTGAAACTGTGAATGCTGTCTTTAACAACCTTAAGTAAGATTCCTCCTGAGGCTCTGTAATAGCTGTAAAGGTTTCAGTCTACAACCTTAAATTTGACTGCTATGATTATGGGCATTATAAAAAGACACACACACACACACGTATATATACACACACAGTAATATACAGTAATGTATGTGTAAATAAATCTATACATTAATATATAATGCCTAATCACATAAAATTGCATAATTCACTTATAATGAACATTTGGGATTATATATTAACCTTGCAGTTATTAAGGAGTAAAACTTTGCCAGCAATACAATGTTTGTATTTGTATAGTTAGGTGGATTTACAAAATGGTTTCTAACCTCATGCTGATTGTAAAAATAAAAGTTACTTATTTTGAACTGTTGAAGAATTTCCCTCTGATGTAATTTTTATAGCAATTTTTTTTGTTGTTTAGGTTAAAAATAAGCCAATATATTTAGCTTACATACTCTAATATGATAACTTTTTGTACTATACTCATGTGTTAATTATAGTACAAAAGATATAATTCATAATTAATATATTTATTGAGCAGCCAGTATATACAAGACAATGCTAAAAATTGGCTAAAGAATACATATATGAGGTCTATCCAGAAACTATCCAGTCATGCACTGTGAAAGAGGGAAACTTCATTGAAGAGGATACAAGGTCCAAGAAACATTGTATGTAGGTCAGTAATGCCTAGTCCCCTTCAAATTAGGCATCTTGGGACCTCACACAGTTTTCCTAGTCACCATCAGCTACCCTGTCATATTTTCCTGAATCTCATTGACAGTCTGAAATATTTCACCTTTCAAGGGTGATCTTAAGTTTTGGGAAAAGCCAGAAATCACAGAACCCCAAATCTGGTCTAGAGGGGCCTGAGTCACCTAGGTGATTTGATGTTTCACCAAAAACTCTGCATGAGATGTGATGCATGAGTAGGCACACTGTGGTGATGAATCTGCCAACCAGTTGCCTTTAGCTGCAGCCTTCTGTATCATCTGAATAGTTTCCATGGAGGAATGTTTAAGCTCAAAGCAAAATATGATGCAGATTTGTTGCTCTACCCACTTAGTCATTTTGAATACAGTGGCCATACAGTACACATGCTCACTCAGTAGTGTCTGCAACACATACTATCTGGTACAATGAAGTCATCATTGTTCACATATGCACATTACAGTCCACTCTCCTTGTCTGCCAGGTTATATCAATGTTACACAAACCATTCTTGTCATATTTACAATGGCTAGACTTTTTCTGGACAGATCTCATATTTTATACACACACACACACACACACACACACACATGAAGAAACTATATTATATGGACTTGTCTAGTGAGGAAGTCACATATAATTGATTAATATATAAATGCTACAATAAATTAAATAAAGAAAAAATATAACTTGTTCTGTGTGTGAAGAGAAAGTTGATACAGTTGTATGGAAGTGGAGGACAAGAAATGTCTCTAAGGAAACAATGTTTTAGCTAAGACCTAAAGAATGAAAGGTGTGTATGGATGAAGAGTATACCACACAGTTAGAACAAGGAATAGTTAAGGCCTGGAAAGAAACAAGAGCAAGACACTTTTAAGGAATTAAGTGGAAGGACTGTGCTTTGGAGCATACCCATCATTGAAGAGGAGAGAGTGGTAGGCATTCATGGTCTTTTGAACTCTCTAAGACTTTTCAATGTTACACCAAAAGGAGTGAAGAACCTTTGCCTCATTTTAGGTAAATGCTGATGTACTGATGTGAGGAAGATTCAGGGGAGATATAAGCAAAGAACTCAAGAGTTTTGTCTCAACAAATGGGTGGATTATGGTGCCATTTCCTGAGGTAGGAACCACCAGAAGAATGACAGAGAGTTGTGAGAGATACAGTGAAATATTTCTTTGTATTTTCAAACATAAATATCCCTGTTGTGGCTGGGGCGCTCTTTTTTTTTTTTTTTATTGTAAGGAGTTGTTTAGCCATAATGACTTATTTGTGGCTAGAGCAAGGCCAGCTTCATGAGTAAGATTAAAGCCATAGGAGTTTGTTGAGAAATGATCAACAGGATGACAACTCTGAAGGATATGACTTTCTCAGGAATCATGGATAGACACACAGAGAAACAAAGTGATTCTCAAAGTGCTAAACACTTTGGCTTGAGGAAGTTATTTTGGAAGTTGAATATGATTTAATCTACTTGGAAGACCTATAAGGGAGTGGGAGTTTTAAGACACAAAAGATTTAATAGCAAGAAGGAATACTTTCTTACCTTCTCAATGGCAAAGGGCGGAGGGATTAGAATATAGAACCCAGAAGAAAAGATTAAGTAACAGACACTCCATTTTAAAATAACCATGCAAATAGAGGGTATATTGGTAGCTTATATATTATTAATTTGAGGTTATTCTGATCAGAACAGTTCTCTTTTCTCCATTTATCAGTAGGCTCTATCATTTGCCTGGGGCTTGAGACTGGTTCCGTAAAGAAAGAGAAAGTGGAATGAGGCTGTGGGAGGAAGGAAGCAGAACACAGGTTTGAGGAAACAAGCTGGTTGGAAAAAGTGGCTTTGGAGGGGGTACTACAAACTAATGAGAGAACCAGTGTAGTTGTTTCTGAGCAATGTTCAGCTTCCACTTGAGCATGGTGATCACAAATACTTAGTAGAATGACTAAGTAGAATACTTAGTAGAAATACTAATTAGATGATGAGATATTTCTCCAGCAATGGTTAGCAGCTTAGTTGTTAGGATGTAGGAAACAGAAAACTGAATTTATGAGAAAGTGGTTGTTTTCTTGGGTGGTTTTGCCCAGAGTGCCAAGGGCAGTTCAGCTATTGATGAGAGGAATTTTATTGACAGACTATAAAATTTTAAAACCAAAACCAGGGGAGAAAATAAAGCTAGAGAAGACTGATAGAAACAAAGCAAAGGAAAAAATTAATTGGAGAATCAATAAGGTGAAAACACTTCGTTGAAAGTATTCAGCATGCCTATGCTCATATGCAAGTAATGTTGACCAATTAGTTGCATCACATTGCATTTCACTGTGTACCCCCCAAAAAATCTTGAGCACTCAGTTAAATAACCCTTAATTTTTTTGGCTGTCGCTTAATAGTGATAATTATAAAGACTTAACTCTGTCTACTTTGCAGCTGCAAATCATAAATCATAAAGTACTGCATCTACATAATCTAAAACTAGTATCTCCAGTTCATGTGTAGCCAGATACTGTGCTGGATTCTAATGCTACAAGTTGAATGACTCTGATCCTCACCTTCAAGGAAGTCACCTGAGGCAATGGGTAAGTCTATCTAGGAGAGACATGCAAATTTACATATAGAAGGTGATGGGTGAATTGGATCCTAATTGAGAACAAGGAAACTCGGAAGGTTTAAGAGTTTTTTCCCCATGTTTCTATGGTCAAAAAGAATCAGAAGTTGAAGTAGAATCAGTCTTCTGACTCTAAATACTATTATTTTATTTTTTCCCCATTTTGACACACTGTCTGCAAAAGCACTTATTTAGAAGTTAATGTCACTGCCATTTTGCTGCAAGAGCAACTAGAGCAAATTGTAGATTTAGACATAATTAGATGTTAATATTAATTCAGGCATTCACAATAGCATATTTCTTTCCAAGACCCAGCCAAGTGCCAGGACACAAGTGTCAAATTGAGAAAGTGGAAAAAGGAAAAAAAGATGTTACTTTTATGCTCAAATATCAAACTGTTTTATGGCCTCAGAAGAATTATTTGCTCATTCAGTGTTGAGATTTCTCATTTGTAATTGCATATGCAATAGACTTATCAGTCTATCTCATAAGGTTTTTATGAAAAATGGCTGATAAGGATAATTATATTAAAAACAGCAATATTTTAACAGTTGAACTGTCAAGTGATAATGAGGATGGTAGCCGGGAGTACAACTAATAATGTAGGGCAGAAGAGGACAATTATTTCTCATGGCAACAAAGTAAAAAGAAAATCAGTGCCATTTAATTGCTATTTTTAGGCTAAACAGAGCTTTCTATGTCTTTGATAATGTCCTTCTATTTTACCATAACATTCAATCTCTGACTAAAATAATTTTTCACATACAGTTAGATAGGCAAATTATTTTGATAGGTCTACAAATACCAAGTGGAGGGTCAATGTTTAAAAATTACATGTATTTGTTACTTATAAAGAGATTTCAAATGTATTGGAATATTGTTTGAAATAAGCCATAACGATTCACAATAAGTACCTGGGAAGACCAGAATTAGAACAGAATATCAAAGTATCTGGTGTACTATGTCAGTGTGCTATTTGAATAGAATGACTTACCATATCACACTGAATGTTCTCTCATGGGAAATACAATTCAAATTTTATTAGACCTCATCTAATATATCTTGACAAAGCAAAAATCCTTGAGAAGTTATTTTGAACCAGTGGTAAGATTTGATCGTTATGCCTGATAATGTTTTAAAATATTACTTATAAGAAGTGATGTTTCCATTAATAAATAGTATATTAACATAGATACTATACTTCTGGTCAATTTTCCTTCCAGTATTTGGATGCACAAAATTAATCATATTAGTACTGAAATGATTATTAAATATACAGTTAGACTTACTAATTTTTCTGTTTTTGAGAGTCAATCATTTAAGTGTTCTCTTATTCACGAATGAAATACTTTCTAGTTTATGTCTTGTAGCAGTCTAATAGGGATACTACAATTTTCAACTTGTATAATTTTGGGCTCAAAGACTTTGCAAAAAGCCTCCAAAATAGGAAACAAAAAACTATCATAGCTTAAAAAATACAAAAAAACCAACCCCCAAAAGAATGTCTAAATGTAACCACTTTGTGAAAATAACCATTTCTTTTCTCTCCTGAAATCTCACTGGTCCTTACATTGTTTTCGGCAAAAATCTTTTTATTTGATTATTTTTAATTAAAAGGTTTATTGAGGTAATTGGAGATTAATGTGCAGTTTTATGAAATAATACAGAACCCTGACTGCTGTAGTTCAGTGGGTTGAGCCTTGCCTCACAAAGCAAAAAGGTCACTGGTTGGATTCTGGGTCAGGGCACATGCCTGGGTTGTGGGCCAGGTCCCTGCCTGGGGGTGCATGACAGCCAACCAATTGTTGTTTCTTTCACACATCTCGATGTTTCTGTCTTTCTCCCTCCCTTCCCCTTTCTCTAAATATCAATGAATAAAATCTTAAGAAAAGAAATAAAGCAAATAATACAGAAAGATCGCTAGTCCACATTGCCCAGTTTACCCAATAGTGGCATTTTTGTAAAGCTACAGGACAATTTCATAATCAGAATATTGACCTTTATATGATGACCCACTTACTGCATTCAAATTTCACCAATTTTACTGGTACTTGTGTGTGTGTGTGTGTGTGTGTGTTCAGTTCTGTACAATTTTACCCCTGGGGTAGGTTCATCATTCACAGCAGTCAGGATACTGAATAGTTCCCACAACACAAAAATCTCACCCACTGCCTCTTCTTAACCATTCACGGCCCCTTCCCATCTCTCTCTCTCCCGCACAAACCATTCTGCACTCCTGTTAACTGATAATCTCTCCTCCATTTCTTAAATTTTGTCATCTAGACATGTTCTATTAATGAAGTCACACAGGATTTAAACATTTGGTGTAAGCCTTTCCTCATTCATCATAATTCTCCAGAGGTTTGTCCTAGTGGCAGCCTGTGTTAGTAGCTTATTCCTTTTATTGCTGAGTAATATTCCAGCAATATTACTGGTAAAATTAATTTGTTGAATCACTCACTCATTGAAGAGTATCTGGGCTATTTCCATAGTTGCCTATTAAGAACAAAGCTTCCACTAAACATTTATGTGCAGCTTTTTGTGGTAATATGAATCTCTATTTCTAAGGGATAAATGACCAAGGGTGTGATTGCTGGGCCATATGGTAATTTTAGGTTTAATTTTAAAACATATTGTATTTATTTATTTTTAGAAAGAGGGAAAGGGAGGGATAAAGAGAGGGAGAGAAATATCATTGTGAGAAAGAAACATTGATTGGTTGTTTCTCATACGTGTCCCAGTGGGGGTTGGGGTGCTGGGGGTACCGGGCCTGCAAACCCAGGCA